>WYDI02028122.1:0-121634 GCA_009867235.2 Psittacus erithacus | reverse complement strand
AGGTCTCACGAGAGCAGAGTAGAGGGGCAGGATCACCTCCTTCGACCTGCTGGTCACGCTGCTTTTGATGCAGCCCATTCTTTCTCTACAGTAAAGGAAGCATTTGTTTAAAAGCTGCTTTTCCCACTCAGAACATCTTCCACTGAAATGGAGAGCAATAAGCACAGAAAACTACCTGAACCCCTGCAGATGGTGAAAATAGCTATCTAGAACATCAGGAACCACAAGTGCTGCCTTATTTTCTTATACTGCTAACTTATACCTTAGTAGTTACAAATACTTACCTGAAAATATGACTGGGGGCCTTAATATTGGCCATTTGCAAAATAAACAATACTTGCTTCTGCAAATCCGAGGAATTATGGAGTGTATTGCTTAAAAAACTATATATGTTATGCAAATATTGAGGTATTGTTTGTGGGAGTAGGATTAGAGGATGCTTTTAAAAACCTCACTGTACACAAGTAGGAATTCATTTTAGACTCAAAAAGTCCATTTTCTGAAAGGGATCAGAAAGGTGAATGACTCCACAGATTTATGGCTGTTCATAATTAAACACAATTTCCCAATGCAAAGTCACATGGAATAGCTGCAGCATAAATCAGATTCCAATTTAAAATGTATTTTCTATCTCCAAGTCAATACATTTTGCTCAGATGCTCAGTAGGTTTTGTTCTTATGTCTTCCTCAAGAGACAGATATTAAGGCCCGGTCGAAGTCCAGTATTTTGACTAGATAAGGTAGCAGGCATTTTTGTGTCTATCCCTAAGTAAGAAAGGACAGATTTAGCTGAATAGCACTGCCTGCTATCCCATCAGAATCTGAACTCCTGTAAAAAACAAATTCCACTTATAAGGGATATTTGGAACCACACTCAGGAAGCAAGAACAGACTATAATAAGCAACATAAACACGGCATTGAGAGAGCCATTTTTAAAATATGAGAGCTCCAATAAACGTCAGAACTGTCCCTGTACTACATCTTGTTGAATTAATTCTTTGAACTCCCCAAAGCAGCAGGAGAAAACAGACATAGTGATGCTTCTACACTCACAATGATTTTTCTTACACTATCCTCTAAAAGGTATATTTCCAAATTCAATGATATACATTCTGCACTCCTAATGTCCTTATGACAGTTTTTATAAGCAGAAAAAAATGAGGACTAATTGTCTTCTATTTACCCAAAGTTGTCATGCAGCAGTCTTTGCCAATTGATAAGCAATTGTTAGAGTGGCATCAACACATATTTTAAAAATGTTCATTTCTGGATTCTTATACTGGGATCCTATCTTATCTGTAGTTGACCTATTTGCTTGCTATCAAGATGATGAATATCTTGAGCTGGTATCTTATCTAATTTTTTTCTCAAAGTAATAATAACACTAAAAAATAGTATGTTAGACTTCCCATTACAAAGCAGAGTTGTTAAAGCAAGAGGGGATTTTATTTGTAAAGTTCAGTCATATGTTTTTATCAAATACAATCTATAATAATGAAATGTTCCTATAAATGTCAGCACTTTATCATCCTTACACTCTAAGTACTTTAAAGAAAAAATAAAATGAAGTACACAATGACAAATGTTGAGCTTAGCCAGATGTGAATTTGTAGTCAGCATTTTATGGACCAAATACCAAATGAACAGAAAAGTAGAGAAAATATTTTAAGATTTTTTTATTTAAGCTAAATGAAATATTTGTGCAGGAGAATTTTAGTAAAACACAAAGGCAAGCATTCATCAAGTCTTGCTGCCTGTTTTTCTCAGCTCAGTATTATGGTAAGTAAAACTATGAGTCATAAACCAAGAGTTTTATACATGTTTAATTCTGTGGGTGGATCCTCACATTGATGTTGACTTGCTACAGCCAGCTGTCTGTTTAACATGTGGAGTAATCACTGATAAACTCAAAATACAATATCTTTTACCTGCATTCCTGGGTAGAACTTGTGTATCATCTACTAAGGTACAGAGATCCCCTTCTTAAAGCAATTCATCTTTTTCTAGAAATAATTTAGTGGTACTGAAGAACCGCAGTTCAAGATAAAGAAAACAGACAAAGGTCACGTATCCAACCTGCCTTTTCTAGCCCACTCCCCTCTCAAAGAGTTTTGATGAGTACTTGTCTACATTTGGTATTTTTAAAAACACGAATGAAAAACAGATTTTCTGGTGGTCTGGATGCCAGTTGAGATATTACTGAGTAAAGACTCTATTCAGCTACTGTTTTCGCTATAGCAGAATATTAATTGCCCTAGCCTGGGTGAGCTTTTACTAGTTGAAAAGATAGACCATGTAAATGAAACTGTTATTTTTTCACACTCGAGTCAGCCTGGGCCAGGCAATACTTACTTGTGCTTCTATTAAGTTTTTTTTTTCCTCATATTATTTACTAATGTACTACTAAATGTATTCTCAGATCCTTTTTGTTTATTTTCTTCTATTGTCTTCCTTCAGTTCTTTCTTTGCATTATCTCCACCATTAAAAATAAATATCCTGTATTTTCTCTTATCTGCTTATCCTCTTCCCCATCCTGTGTTTCCTTTTCGATTTTCCCGGTTCTTAGATTTCACCTTTCTTTCTTCTTTCGTTTGCTCTTTTAAGTCTTTTCCTTTTTGCAAAGCCTCTTTGTCCACCTACCCCATATCTGCGTTATGAACCCCTTCTGCAATTCAGAAGAGATAGTGGAATTATTGCAATTGGAGAGCTGTCTTTTCTTCCCATCCTAGCCCACTGTACCCTTTACTTAGTGTGAGCATGTGACACTTGCTCAGTAAATCATAGGAAAGGAGAAATTGGAGAATGGCTGTCAGGGTGCAGACAGAAAACTGTTGTCAGTTCTTGGCAGTGTGGCTGAATATATATGCAGTTAAGCATAACCCTTACAAATGCACATGTTTAAAAAAAACCCAAAAGCCAAAACCACCCAGAAATCCCAAAGGTAGCTAAAGGAGTGTTCTTAGGTTCTTGGGTTCCAGTTCTGCTGCTAACTGGTGTAGCTTCACTTTCAGTAATGACTCCCAGGTTAACACCAGCTTGGGATCTGGCCTGAAGATCTTGATCCACCAAGATTTTGCCAACTGCCTCTTTTCCTCTGTGTGCAGACTATGGTGAGCATGGCTCCCTTGATAATCCTTAACAGTTGTTCCACAGATGGGTTCTCACTGTGTAGGAGGTCTAACCAAAAGAAGGCGCTTCTCAGAAGGGCAATAAGCCTGCACAGAGCTCTATACTTCTCTGCTTCCATGTAGCTAAATAGTTATTTCCCAGTTAGCCAGTTTAGAAAGAGCTTAGCTATTTCTAATTGACAGCACAGAGCTCTGTATAAACTGGGGAAGCCAAAGGTGCACTTTAACTTTCTCCACTAATACTCGCCTCATGCCCTGCTTTCTATGCAATGGAAATGCAGATTCTCTAGCATGAAGGTAGTCAGGGCACAAGCATAACTGTTTACTCTCATGGTCTCTGAGTATTGAGAAAGGGCAGCAGGTTCTTCAGCATTAACAGTACTAACTTTAGTCCTCAGAGTAAACAGACACCTTCTGTTACTCAGACACTGATCTCCAAATGACTATTCCTGCCTTTGAAAGTATGGACAGCCATCACCTGTTTTAAACAAGCATTGTCAAGGTTTTTGACCCACTCAGATAACTAATGTTGGGAAATTTTTGTTATTTATTGCTTTGGAAGTAAGTTTCTTTCAACAACAAATTCATGCAAAGGCCAGAACCTCCTAACTGACTCCAGTGGCACTCCTAAACCAAACTGTATATGCTTAGTCACAGAATTATAGAATGGTTTAGTTGGAAAGAACCTTAAGATCATCTAGTTCCAACCACCCTGCCATGGGCAGGGACACCTCACACTAAACCATGTCATCCAAAGGCCTCTCCAACCTGGCCTTGAACACTGCCAGGGATGGAGCATTCACAACTTCCCTGGGCAACCCATTCCAGTGTCTCACCACCCTTACAGTAAAGAACTTCCTCCTTATATCAAATCTAAACTTCCTTTGTGTAAGTTTTAACCCGTTACCCCTTGTCCTATAACTACAGTCCCTAATGAAGAGTCCCTCCTCAGCATCCATATTCTTTGTACATACATATTCTTTGTAATGCAAGCATTCACCCAAGGCACTGTTTATGGTTGTGCACAGGTCATGTTGGTTTTAAATATTTTTGACAATTAAACTTTGGAAGTTATTTAAACCAGAGAAGGAAAAATATATTTCCCAGTGTCCCTGGTTTTTGCACAGACAGCAAAACCCATTGTTAAAAGAACTGTGGGTTTTCTTGCAGGTGAAAACAGTCCTTTGAAGTGTTTCAATAAAACAGAAAAAAAAGGAAGTGTTCGGAGAGGCAGCAGGACCCATGTGTAATACATTCCTGATCTGTGCATTTGTGACCTCCAGGGTTGATTATTGTAATTTATTTTACCTAGCAATGCTGCCAGGTGCTTGGGGAAAAAACCCTCCAGCTAGTAAAAGCCTAGCAGCTTGTTTCCTCAGCAAAAGAGGTTAAAATGAACCAGCCATCTCAATACTGTTCTGTCTGTGCAGGCTTCTTGGGGGTAAATGCTTGTTGTCTCTGTCCTCGTATTGGAAGATACCTCCGAGAAATCTCCTCTCCAGCCCTAACCACTGACTCTCACAGCAACTCTGTTTCTTGCAATAGTTAAATTGTGGACGAATGGTGTGAGGAGGTTTGTAGATGTGAAAGACAGATGCTTTTTCATTCTTCTAGCATATTAGGGGAAAGATTCCTCAGAAATAGTTTGGCACATGCTTTATCTTTTTCTTTCTTTCGTGTTTTACTACTCTGACAACATAAACTCTGGAAAAATATGAAGAAATGTAGAAATCACAGTAATGAGCAAGCTATTGCTCATTGGGTGTTTTGCTGTTATCAGAGATGTCAGTGTGAGTTTATTGTTATTGTCAATTGCCAGTGACTTCAATCAAACAATGTTTTCTATGTACTTCTATTGTATAAGAAGGTTGTTCCAGCAAAATCAGAGTAAAAGTATTGATATTCAGCATATGACAATTTAAGATGAAATTTATTCTTACAGTTTTGTGACTTTATAGCAATCAATAGTTATGCATGAAGCTTATGTAAACTAGTGCCATTTTATCAATT
The DNA here is from genome assembly GCA_009867235.2 of Psittacus erithacus. NCBI lineage: Eukaryota > Metazoa > Chordata > Aves > Psittaciformes > Psittacidae > Psittacus > Psittacus erithacus. Next base: position 116,494 of record WYDI02028122.1, on the reverse strand, counting down.
TTAATATACTTATATACTAGTGGTACAGTTTGTCAGTTTAGTCTAGGCAGAATTATTTCATTTCTCATAATAATGCATTCTGAATTAACTATTGTATTTTATTAGTGCGAGATATGTCTTTTTAAGGATCAAGGCCAAAACCACAATTATTTCTTCTTATCAACATCCAGCTTTCACAGGCGATTACAGCTTATGCATGTTTTATAACAAGCATTTGGAGCACATGCTGATTATGTAGTACTTGCTCGATGCCTTGTAATATCCAAGAATGCTTATGGCAGTTTACAGTATTATGAGATCTTACAGCATAAAAGGACCCTTTTCCCTTTAATCGCTTACATAAACCAACATTTTTTGCTTGGTGACCCTGCTATATCTTGTTTATTTCCATTATTAAAGATGAAAAGAAAGGCAAAATTTTCCTGTTTATATTTCTTATCTCTATGTTGGCACTGTTATTATGTAAAAACAGAACTGCAGCAGAGGAACTGCCACATGGGAACAGACCTGCAATCCATTCCCTATTCAAACATGCAGCCTGCATTTGTTTATGACCAATTCCAGATATTTGAGTGAATCAAGAAAGAAACCACAGAAAAAGAAAGTCTTCATCTTGGTCTTCAGCAGCTAACTAGCAGACAGCTTTGCTTTGAGACATGAATGCTTATAAGTCTCAGAACAGGTCCGTTCTAATTCATCCGATCTAATCTTTCTTTTTGTTATGTATATAAAAAATGTTTTCTTCACCAGTGCTCAGAATATCCCCAAGAAACTGTAAGAAGCGAAATACGTCCACAACATGTGCCATATAATACCCAGTATCTGAGGCAGCTGTGGATCACATGGTACCAGATTCCTCTCCATCTTTCAATCCTGATCCATCCCTCCAACCATCAGATTTAGGGTTTGGTGTCATTATTCTAATGTTCCCCAACTTTGCCTCATTCAAGGATTTTTCAGTGTCACGAACTCCACATCTGCCCCTTTAAGACTTCTTTCCATCTTCTTTGTGCTGTCTCAGCAATGCTCAACAGAAAGAACTGAAGCCAAGAACTTGGATCAAGATGTGTAATCATATTTTGAATTCTACTATGCTTTTGGTTTTGGTAGTAACTCATGGCTGTGGGTTTTACAGCTTAATCATAGAATTCATTGTCAAAGTCATCAAGAAGATCAGTAATTTAATGAGATTCTAGCCAAGCCCAGGAAGCTTTTTAAAAGTGTCAGTGATTTTTGAGAAAGTTTTATTTAAGAAGCGATAGTTTTTCAAGGAAAGCTTTTCTGAGCTTTCATTTATCTTTGTCCAAATTCAGTTTAGCGTTTTACTTTCTTGAAACTCCAGCTTAATATGCTTTTGAAATGGGGAAACTCTGAATACAAATGAAGATGTTTTTATCATTACCAAGGCACAAAGCGGTGTTTTGCCTGCTCTTTCCTGCTACTTTAGGGGGCAAGAACAAAACCCTGATCCCTTGGAGGATGATGGCAAAGCTTTCAGGGACTTTAATGGAAGTTTTCCAAGACTTAATTTATGTCGCAAAGCTGTACATGAGTGAGGAAAATGTTAGAGATGGGTAAATGAAGCCATTCAGCTGAACACCTATGTGTGCACATAAATGCCATAAAAATCCATTTTTTGACATATGGCTTTCAAATTCAGTTACTCTGCGGAAGTTTATGGCAATATATTTTTGCTCATCATGTGTTCTGTGGGAGTTTTCCTACGCAGTATTCTAGAACTTTTAATGTTCACAGTCTCTCAAGAAAATGCTTCTTTTAAGACTGGAGTTTTCTTCCCTATCAAGAAAAGCAAGAATTCTAGCACAAAAAAAAAAAACCTCTTCTGAATTCCTTTTTAACTCCAGAGAAATCTCCAAATACATGGGCAATGGCTTCAAAATTGAAGCAGAAAATTTGTCTTACCAGTTAAATAGCAATCTGCTGCCTTTATCTTTTAAGGACACATCTTGAAGGAAATCAATAACAAATACCAAATTATAGTTTCAGTTTTGAACTAGAACTTCATACTTCTTTCATTCTGCAAGATGACTTTGTGCCTTTAAATATGAGAGAGCTGCTGTATTACAAAACTTCTTTTTTGGCATGGATTCCAAAGGGCAAAATTTCTGTATCCCCATTATGCTGGTGTTCTGAAATGTGGTTAATTTCACAATAAGATCATAAATTGTGTCTTTTTTTCTAACCTATATTTTGGCATATGTGAAACAATTGGATCAACTTCCCTCTGAAAACCAGCCATTGTAATGCTGATGTGTTTGTTGCTTGCAGGGTTGTGTGAATGCAGTCACAGCTGTTCAACTTTATGATGACAGAACACAGTTCTGGTATGGCACATATTACCAATATGCTTCAGAAACAACTTTTCTCATCTGAAATCCTTGCTGTGAAAAACAATGTATGTGTTCCTTAATTCATTGTCAAAGGAACCCACTTAGAATCTAAATTAAAGCATAACTTACAGTCTCTTGTGAATAACTGAATAATTTGGTTCAATGTTAGGTCACAGTGGAACATAGACTGCAACAAGAATATATAAAAGCTCTGAAGGGAGCAAAGAGACTTTATTCTGGAATGGTGAACATCGTTGCCAGAGTAACATAAACCTTGTGTGTTTTCACAAGGAAATGAGTCACTTGTTTCTGTTGGCCAGAACTCTGTTTTCTTTTAATTTCATATTTTAACTGCCTAATATAGTTTGAAAGAACTCTAAGATTGCAGTCTTTGGGCTAAGATACCTTGTTAATTAAAGCAGAGTAGAAGGGTAGCATAGTAATTACACAGAATCAAGAAAAATTGATGGTAAATAGGGCATTATCGCAGGTTGTGTGAAGGAAGCTTTGATCCTGTTGTAGGGCACTTCCGTAGACTATTTACATAGTTGTGAAAGGAAGATTCATTTTCTCATGTGTTATGTTTATACCTGTATGCATACTTAAACCTGTGTCTTGTGTTCTTTGTGAAACTAATTTGCAAGCTCCCTCTTTGCAACTGTGAGTCTCATAGTTAACTTAAGGACATACACCATAGTCGTCATCAATGAACAGATGATGTTAATGTTAAAGATGTTGGATCAGGTCCATACAGTGAAGAAACATTTTCTTTCTTTGGACCAGCAACTCAGAACCAGTAAGATTCTTCTTCATGTTCCTAGTGTTAAGGCAGCTCCAAGCATTCTTGCAGAGAATTCTTGCAGAGTGTCATCCTTGTTGGTGAGGCATCTTCACAAGACTTAAGATCAGCACAGCTCATTCCTAAACCACTTTCTATTTTCTCTTCTTACAGCTCCAAGTGATGGAGATTGTGCCAAGCAAAATAGGTAACACAGACTGTTTGAGCAATTCTCAGCTACAGTGGAGTCTCTGAAGGAACATAGCTGGCTGGTACAACAGTCTACTTTATCCTGTATGTAATTCGGGCAGAAACTCCATATAGCTTCCTTCACTATTACAGCCTTAAATGGAAGTAGCAGAGAATGAGGGCCAATATATTTCAGTTAGGAATTAAAGTATATATTATGGCCTTTTGTGATGGCATAAATCTCTATGCATAAACATTGCACCCCTCTGCACTTGTGTGTGATAGTTTAGACATATGAGCATTTTTTAAATTCAACGTCTGCATATGTCCGTAGATAATCATGTGTTTATTGCATCATGAATACCACCAAAGCAGATTCCTATTCCCGTTGGTAAGGATTATTCAAAAAGAAGTGCTTTGTACTTAGATGTAAACACTTGGAATCACTGAAGGATCCCTTAATCTGTCATATCCCAAAATCGGTGTTTGCATGCGTATTCAGACTCACCTGAGAATCTCAGACACAATGTTCATTAATTAAATACTGAGGCATGCTTTTGACAACCTGACTAAAACATAAGCAAGTATTTTTAAACAATTTCAGTAAGAAGCAATGGAGAAGCTAACTGAAGCTTAAAGGTCACCTACTGGGATTGACACAGGGGGGAAAAAGGTCCTCACTGGAACCATGCCTTTGCATTAACAGTTTAGACACATGTAGCTAGTTCAGACTCTCTGGGCATGTTAAAAATCCTATAAAACTCCAAAAGCACAGAAAATTATATTCAGATATGTAAAAATGTAACTGAAGTGAATTGATGACTGCAGCATAAAGTCTTATTTACTTTGAAATGTATTATTGCAGAGTAATCAAGAGATTAGGGATGGGTTACAAAAAGCTCAGAGAATACAACAAAATATTTTTAATTTATCAAGCTCCTTGTATCCCTTACACAGAAGACTATTTTTTTCTCCTCAGCAAAAAGTCTTTAGCATATAAAAATAGATAAAGAATCAAACTGAGGAAATAAACACCTTGTGTACAAGTGCTGCACAAATGCCTTCTCTAACACAGGTTATCACAGATGAATGTAGGTGTTTAAGAGCAACATTAGCTTCATGAAACATAAAGCTATTCATTTCACAGTGTTTTTTATTCAATGTCTCTGACCTAACTGATCTATCCAGTCAATATTCCTAAGCATTTTGACAGCTGCAGGAATTACAGAGAGTTTGAGGATCCTAAAAAGAAGTCGTCTCTGTCATAAATTTTAACCAGGGTTTTTACTCATTGGTTCTCCCATTCTCTTCTGTTCAGACAGGTGGAGGAGTGTGGAAAGCGCATAGTAAATGTCATTGTATGTTTACTAATCCTAATGAGTGTTGTTATTCTGCTAATGATGTATGCCCTACATTTCTCTTCTGTGTCTTCTAGCCACAGCTGTTTCACCATTGTAATGAATCATTTATTGTTTCTGGAAAAACTACCTTTGTGCAAAACCGCAGAAATATGGAATCCATTCTTACAACATGGTCAAACAGTTCCTGTGACTACTTCAAAATAACATGTCCAAAAGTCTTTAAAGACCAAGATCAGAATCTTAAATCAGCATGAATTCAGTGCTGGGTATTTTGCCAGATGGGTTTGCCAAATTTGGAAACACTTAACAAAAATAAAGTAGAATAAGTACTGTTACTGGTACTTATGTTTAGAGTCAAATATTGTTTGGAAGCCAATATTCCTAAATGAAAGTCCTAAAAGAGAGATCTTACAGACTCACCATTAAAATGTCCAGTGAAGATTACCCCAGGTCACAGCTGCGCCACCTGCTATATTCAGTGCCTCTTATATGCTTATATAAATGATGACTCATGAGCACTGACAAGAGGAATCTGTAAGAAATTTTTGCTTGGCTCAGTGCAGGTTTTATCTGTCAACAGGTACTTATTTTGAGGATGATAAAGATGTAAGGATTTTTTTTTCCAATATTTTTGTGTATTTTTTCTTTTATTTTTGAAATTGCAGTCCTAAAATAGGAAGGTCATTCCAAATAGTATCTGTTGGTATCCTAGCCATTAGAAAAATAAGAAAGTAATAAAACTTTAGCCCAGTGCTGGTCCCTATACCAAGTACCATTTCAGTTAGTAGTACAGCTTACATCAGACAATGCCAACACGCAACATCATGCTTTGCCCTTCAAAGCTTAATGTTACTGAAAACCTAAAGAAGCTCTTCAAGTAGAAATTATTGTTAGCATCACCTAAATTAGGAGTTTTCACTAGCAAATAGCAGGAAAATCCACAACTCTAAGCAAAGTAGTCTTTAGAAAAATAAAAAAAAAAAGCCCTTAAGAGAGTTTCACTTTCTCACAGCTTGAAGGGGTTTTCCATTTTCCAGATCATATTTTTCTAGGACAGATGTAGAAATAGGCAAATGCAGCTTCCAGAAGGAGCCAGGACTAAATAAGTCATCCAAAAATGATATTAAGAAACACAGTGTGTTCCATGTAATCAGTCCTCTGTGAATAAAATGGAATGTTTCCTGTATATTCACGTCATTCCTGCGTAGAGCTAAGCAATGACTCTAAATTGTCTTGCAGGCTATTACATCTTTGCAGAATATGTTTTTATGATTAGTCTCTTAAAAGAATGAATGATAACTTGAAGGAAATCGAGGATGTGTTAAATTAATAAGGACCAGCCTTTCATGCTGCCATAAGAATTTACTTTAGTGTCTATAACTGCTTAGTTGGCATATACAATATTTCTCTTTTCTGAGAAAATCTACAGTTTGATGGTCAAATGAGCAATCTGCATATCTTTCTTTTGTCTTTCAGTGAAAGTTACATTTCTGACTTTGTTATATGTAATGTAATGTAATGTAAGACCAGATATCAACTGGCATTTGAATGTGAAGCCAGTATAAAGTATGTGGCCTTAATTTCCACTCAGGATAAGCTACCAGATAAATTGCATCACCTCTTAAACCCATTCTGTATTCAGCCTATTGTCTACTGTACTAAGTAAATGGTTCCAGTGAAAATGAGAACAAAATATTCGTTTATTCTTTTTACTCTGTCATGTTTTAATCTGGTCGCTTTGAAAAGGAAGGAAGAAAAGATATTGTTGGAAAGGTTTTTAGTAAAATGAACTTACATAAAAATGAAATGTTTTCTTTCTAGCCCTTGGGAACAGGCAGGAGTAAACATGGTCAATACTAAGCAAAGCCTAGTGTACACTGACAGAACTAGGAAATATTTTGTTTTCTCTGTCATATAGCAGGCCTTTTGTGAAATTAGAAGTTAGTCTTTCATACAGTGTCTAAGGCAAAAGTGTGCTGTGAATGAGTTTCCTAAGTTATGAATACAGATGCTGCACTCAGTGAAGTAATGAGCTGTTGAATTATTTTAAAAGAACAGCATTTCAGCAGAATAGGATTCCTCATTTATGCACAGTACACTTGGTTTCCACAAAATTATACAAATATCAATTTAACTATTACAAAACTGTGAGAGAAAGGAAAAAAAATCATTCAAAAGTAATAAATAAATCTGGCATACAGATGTAAATGCTGGCATGTCAGAACTTTGATCAACACTATCTAAATTATTTTCTGCCTTTATGAAAGAAATTAGGAAATCTTTATATGTATGTATGAAGTAGTCTTACTACCTACGTGTGTGAGAGTACTCTGACTCACTTCCATTATGAGATCCATGCCTATCCCAAGATAGGAAATGTCACTTTAATGATGGTAAGTCTTTATTTGTCACTGTATACATGTACAAATCACATGGCAGGGGTGCTTCCTTTTTCATCAGCTGTGGTGAGCTGCATTTACCACAGAATTTACCATTTGGGTACCTCTGGAAAAACTTTGCAGCTTCTGGCTGTGGCTCTATTCAGTTTGTCAGAAATAAGGTTTGAATGCAGGTATGAAATTCCTAATACTGTGGAGTATATACAACTCCTCCCTGCTGCAGCTCTGCTGAATGAAGCAGGGAGTCTGTCCTGCCCTGAGATTTCTGAACAGTCTCTATTAAAATAGAAGGGAGAAAGAAAAGCTCACTCTCGTATAGTATGAGCAGATGTCAGTCTCAGATACCTCCTGCCTTTGGGAAACTTCCCTCATGTAGGGTGAAATTTCTGGGAAGAACTCACAGTTCCTATGAAATCTGCCCTTAAGTTTAAGCATCTCCATCAAGATTTGCCATTGCCCATAAGTCTGAATTCTCTCAGGATACTTTAGAAGAGGCTGCTTTTCTGAGAAGTCATAAACAGGATAAACTGTGGGTACTTTAATTCACATACCACCTGGAAATAATCTGCACAGATCCCCCATTTTTGTACTAAGGGCTTCATGCGCAATCTATTGAATGTCACAGAAGTCTTCCCACTGACGCCAAAGTGCTTTTGGGACTATCTACTGTATCTTTCTCTCTAGACACTGTAAGATGCCAAAGAACTGAGGAAACTAATTCAAACTATGCTTCATCTCTGGACACAGATAAATGCATTGCTCCTTTTCAGTATGAGAGGAGGAAATGTAGAAACATGAGATGGAAAAATGATTCTTAAGATACTGGGCCCAGCCTTGTATTATGATCAGTCACATCACATAGTGCCCTTCAGAAATGCCTTCATCTCTACCTGCAGAACAGCAGAGTATTAATAACTAGTAGAGTGCTTCTCCAGAATGTCACTCTATTGAAGGCTGAAGATATTCTTCTACTATCAGGGCTAATATTATTTATGGCACTGGTCACTCCTTTTCTGCTCATGTCCTTTCCCTTAAATAGCTTGTTTCCCCGCATACCCGGTCCTCTTACAAATAAAATTATCTCAAGACATATGGAATGCTTAAGTCCTTGGCCAAACTTTGGCATAGTAAAAATGCATGTAACTCTTATAGAAGCTGTAACCATTTACAGTACATATTACTTTCATATAATAACTTCTATGTTGGTTTGCAAGGGGATTTCAAAAGAGGATATTACAACAAAAAGAAAAAAATAAAGAAATACAGGTAATCATCAGTGTAAAACATTGTAAGATTTTAATGTTAACATAGCTTCTATTATTAGTAATGTAAAACTAAAGCTCATTATTCACAATCTCTTACACAATAGTTTCAAGTGCCCCCAGGATTTATGGCTCATCCAGGCCTTGAATTTGAATTTTAATTCGGAATTTCTGCGGCTGAGATGAGGTGAATTGGATCCTTGTCATTTCTTTTGCTGTGTATTTCTTCTTTACAAAACTTGAGATAACTGAGCTAACTCACGTCCGGGAAGCAGGATGACAGGTGGTGCTGTGCCCCTGCTGGTTAGCTTTCCTTCTTTATAATTGTACCTAGCTAATAACACTTCATGGTTATTTTACTGCGCCATGTAGATAAACCAGCTTATATTCAGAATGAGCGCCAGTCTCTGCTTGCCACTTCACTGCATAATGAGGATGAATTTTTGTGGTTTTTCCATGCAGTATAAACATCAGGATTTTTTTCTAATCTCCTTATCCTTTTCATCTTCAGTCTCTGTACAAATTTATAAGATGTTTTAAACCTTGAACTTTTAAACTTTCTCTCCTACACAGAACCATTCTACTGACTAAGGAACAGTTACTACATTTTTTTTTCTTATGGTCAGGTCCACAGTGTTCATCTCGGGCTTTTTATCATTATCTAAGATGATGAAGTATTATCTGAGTACTGATGAACTTCTGACTAAGCTGGGATAGCTGAAGCACTGCATCACCAATCTGACATGGTGTTGTAATCGTCATGTTCCACGTCTGTATATTTTTTAGCATAGAAATTGTTCAGTACCATATTCCTTCTGTATAATTATGCATATACTTTTTGGCCAAAAATCTGATTTCCACTAACTAGTGGGTATGATACAAAAGATGGTTTTGCTAATTAGTTCAGCAAACGAAACTGCTGTATCACATTTTGTATATTAGCTCCAGCTCTTGGATTGGACTGGAGTGTATGTTTCTAGTTTTATGAAATAGGACAGAGTTATCAAGCTCTCAAACAGACTTGGAGCTACTTGCTGTCCTCAGTGACCTCACTTGTAGGCTGTCAGGGAAAAAAAAGAACAAGAACTCCAGGTGAAAGCACTCTGTTTGAGAAAGGTATAGCTTGCTGGTTTGGTAAATTTGCTCAGGAGGAACTGAGTCCACAAAGAGGTTGGTCTTAAATGGAACTGAATATTCACTTTACTGGAGATGTTGAAAAAGCTAAAGAATAGGTACCAGTAGCTTCTACTCTTGCTAAAGCTTTCAGGTGGAAATAGTAGCAGCTGGATAGCTTGCAGAAAGAGAAAAGAGTATTCCTTTTTCAAACAGCCTGTAACACGTAGTCTGGGCTTATAGCAGAAATTAAGCTCTTTTTTTTTAACAAGGTATTTTAGAAATAAGTATGAGGCAGCTTCTAATTAGATGTGTCTGAATGTGCTGCATATTTGTGTGTTATTAGAATGCTTTATCTTATTTTTCAAGATGGAAGCACTAATGAAAATAAGCAGCTATGGTAGCACTTGTATGCTTCATAATTTCAGGAAGAGTCAGAGCAATGCTGCACTAATTAATACTGAAGTTTGTCAGGAACCACAAGTCTTGGGATGCCTACAGACAAGCTTTGCAGGAGTTTCCTGCACGGAGGGATGTTTTGAGCATCTTCCAGTCCCACCAACAGTCTGTCCCTGGGCTGGAGGGAATACTGTCCATTGGAACAAAGAAGGTGAAAACAAATACCTGTTGCATATCAGCCTGCAAGTCTTCTCTGCATTCACTATTTGGCATGTTATTTTAACCCAAGACCAATGGCAGCTGATGCTAATTTTTCTGGCTGTGAACATTGGGAATGAAGATTCAGCATATATATTTTACTGAGGCTAGGCTGGATGCTAACCTTGGGCAGTAAAGGAGGGGAGGAAGGAAGTCAGACTGCTGGGAACACACCATACTGGTATCTTATATCATCCCAAAGGATCACCAGAGTTTTATGAAAGGACTCTTTTGTAGTCCTATTAGCAGCAATACACACACTTTCAGAAGCAAGATATATGTCAATGGAGCAATTTCTCAACAAGTTTTATGTAAGTATAACTATTGATTCCAGGGTACCTTATCTAACCGTGCATCAGCTTAACAGTTTTAATTTATAATACTTGTTTCTCATGGAACATATTTCAAATCTTATTTGTAGAACACACAGCCTTTTAACTGCTTGTAGCTTTTAGAATACATCTTATTTTATATATTTATATAATGTCTTATTGCCAGTGTTATGGAATTCCTTGTGAAAAACCAAATCACAAAAATCAAAGGAGATATTTAATAACTTTTTTGATATGAGACACAACAAGAAATGTTATTTATTCCCCAAATACAGCACGGTTTCTTTATTGTCCTGTCAGCATTCCAAAAACTGCATTTATGTGAGATTATGTCATAAAAAATGTATGCAACAGCTCTGCTCTAGAAATGTGAATTCTAAATAGCAAAGTGCATTAGCAATAGCTACAGTACCAGAAAGCATTTTCTTAAGAAAATGTTTTGCTCATTTCAGGCAAGAAGCTTTCTCAACTGTTCAAAAGGAACAGTCTACCAGGTATTTTTCTCTACCCTTTTCAAGCAACTGTAAGTGTAAGTGTTAAACACTGCTGGGTTCATGCACTTGAAGAGCCCCCTAGGGTTAGATTCTAAAGCCCTTTCATGGACTTTATACTCATAAATAAGGGATTTGCTGCATTTTAAAGCATATCAGATCACAGTGAAAGTTTAAATTAGCATTTACTCCAAGGAGAACACATTCCCCAACCCTTGCTAATGTTCACCTCTTGGGTACATGCAAATATTAAAATGAGAGGCTTTCCAGACACTCTGGGCATTTCCCTCCTGTTCTCTGTCCTGTTGTGCTCCCTTGAAATTGCAAAGCTGCAAGATGAATGTGGGAGGTAGTCTGCTGTATTGCTAAAAAATGAGTTTCATGTTACTGCAGCTACACCGCAGGGGTGTATTTTATCAATTGCTGTAATAACTCGATGGCAGCCAATCGCAAAGCTACTCATGTGCTCAAACCCAGCTGCCAATTAGCAGCTGTAACAATAATCCATCCTAATAGCTATTAGCAGAGCCAGTGTCAGGATGTACCTTTACAGCCTGACACTGAAGAATTTATGGTTATCTCTGAATCTTCTGGTTTTCAAACACATAGTGGGCTGTTCTCATTCTTACAATTTTCCTTCTGAGGATTTTATTGGTATGTAGTTGGAATAAAGTATGCAGTAGGCTGTATGTGATAAGGACATTTGGGGCTGGAATTTTCAACAGCTGCACAATGAGGCACACAGTTTAGACTTAGACATGTAAATGTTTTCATCCAAAACCAATTTTCAGATGTGCAATTGAAGTGAAAAATGCAACTGAGAAGATTTGCCAGCCTATGCATTTATGATTGCATGATTCAGATATTGTTTTGGGAAGATTTACATTAGTGGTTAAAGTAAAATGAGAGTAAGTAGATGGAAAAGCCTTTGCAGTGCTCTGCAATCTGTGCTCCTCTGAGTACAAGCCCACCCAGGCTGCAGCCTGGGGGACGCCATGTAGGCAACCAACTCAAGATTGTGCTGCAGAGTATTAGCTTAGCTGATGTTTTCTCTTCTTTTTGGTGTAATGTTCTGAGGGTTTGTGTTTGGATGTCCCTGAAAGGGGGACAGTAAATCTCTTTCTTCATAGTAGCTTCTAACCCTTCTTCTAGGTTAATGTTGTTCTGAATTTTTGATCTTGGTTGATCTCAGGTTCTAAACATATTCAATCCTAGAATTGAGAAAATGGGTGGAAGAGGAATCTATCACAGTTCTCTGTTCTGGAGGCAGAGGAGGGGGAGGATAAGAAAAGTTGATGTTACCTACTTGAAGGAGACTCATTTATTCTGATAAAGAGACACACAAGAACCTTAATAGATTGGGTTTTGCAGGTACTGATTTTCTGTTTTGGCTCATTGTTCTCTTGTATCCAAATATTAGCAAAGGCTTACCTGCTTTTATAGCACTTTTGCTATGGCTCCCTGTACCTGGATATTGGCAAAGCCAAGCTGTGACATGAAGCGGATATTCACAAATCTATCCAGTGGTTGGGTTTTGGTTTTGTTGTTTGTTTTTTGTTTGTTTGTTTGTTTGTATTAATGTCAAAAAAGTTCAGGTTTCTTTATTTTAAAGCACAATAAAGCTAACAGGTTTGGCAAGACATTACACCTCTGGAAGTGAAAACCGATTCTATTACCCCAAGATGGTAAAGACAGAGAAATTAACATGGGAATTAGGAAATAAGTATTAAAATCACTGTCACTGAAATAGTAATCTCCTTCTGCTGCTCTGATCTTTGTTGCTGCTTTGCTTTCTTCAGTGATAAGTTTCATATAATCCAACCCAAGAGTTCTTTGCTGCCGTGAAGCAAGTGTTACAGGCAGTCTCGATTCATTGCTGTGATAACAGAAAACTTCTATTCCTAGTTAAGATGCTGCAGTGCGACTTCTGAAGCACTGTTAGGAAGACATCTCAACGATGATTTTTGTCCAGAAAGGAGAGAAATTCTCATATTTTTGTGCTAAGAAAAAACTGAGAAATGCTTTTAGAGCTCTTCCTTTAAGATGTAACCAAGAAAAAATTATCATTGTTATTTAGGAAACTAAGCAATTTATAAATCATTGTTGAGAACAGTAACCTGGATGATGGACTGCATCGAAAAAGGTATTGTAACAGCAAAAATGGTGAATTGAATATAAAATGCTTGAGGGCTGAGAGTTGGAGTTTAGCCGTGGAATATTAAATAAAATTATAAAAGTACATGGCATTCCTATGAAACAGCTAAGACTATTGGAACAGGCTAATTCCCATTATAACACCGCTGAAGACACATGAGTCACACAGAATAAATTTGGCTCACTGAGTTAAATGCTGCATCACCACTATGGGAGACAACTGCACTTATTGCATCAGGTGCAATTATAGAACTCACAAGATGCCTAGTGTTACTATAATAATGGCTTTTCTTTCAACAGTTAAAAGAATTGAAACAGAACTATATATAGAAGGGTGGGGGGAAAGCTCATTTTTATATGGTTATCTTTCGTCCCATTGCAGTGAGGGGGGAGAAAAAAGAATTGCGTGAAATGGCTGTTTTCTTTTAAGGCAAGATTTGCAGAATATTGGTCCAGCATGTTCATTCTTTATCCAGTATATTGAGGGTAATGTAAACAATAATAAATTGTAGTCTCTTGATTTTGATTTTGTCATTATTTTCACAAAAAAAACCCCAAAACATCCACAGAAATGACTTTCTGGTCTTGATCAGCTTTGTGTAGATGCTAACACATCTCCATAGTAATCAGTCTGTAATAACTAACAATCTATTCTTTTTTGTATTTTTTTTCTTACAATGCCTCATGATAAGAAGGACAAAGGAACAACAGTGTGGAAAGAAGCACAATCAGAAGAATTTATAAGTACAAAATAGTCTCAGGTAAGAATCTGCATGTTTTCATAAGTCCAGAATTATTTGGCACTGTGCAATGAATGTGTAAGGAGGAAAAAAGCGTATTCTCTGACTAACATAAAGGTAGGGACCTAGGCTTCAATCTCTTTCTCGGAAAACTGGTCCTAATATCCTTCAGTTTCATGATAGGATATTTGCTACTTAATATGTAACAGTGTGTACTAAATGGTCCCTTCCTTTGGCAGACTCTCAAAAACTTTATCCAGAGCCCTATTCATGGTTAGTGTAGTATAAAATGGGTCAATTTAAGAGACTTTAATTGGATCAGTTTTCAACCATGAGGTTACAAATATGGGTCTCTTCTTTTTTCACTTAACTCTAATTGCTGCTTGCTGTATACTACATGCCTGCATCAACTTGAATGCTGAAGTACAATTATGTTGCTGTGAACTGAGTACCTCATTCTGAAAAGGGAGGCCTACGCTTGTTTCTCAGTGTAAAGCATAGAAAACCATTGAACAGTGGGTTACTTAGTCTATAGAAAGATTAATTTCTACTCTCACTTATCCTTATAAAAAAAAAGTCTTCTCTATTTTTCAGCTACTTTTTAAAGCCTGTTGTTAAATCAAGCCTACAAAGTCCTTGATGGTGGGAAGGGGAAATAGCTGGGAGATTGCTGATGATCTGCCTTAGGATGACTCATTCAATATGAGCAATTGTGAACATGAACAAACTATCTACAGGCAGCACACATAAGACTTAATATCTTCCATGTTACTAGATGCTTCTAATGTTCAGCGTTAGTGTTGCTTTTTTCTTAAGAGCAGAAAGGTTCACAATACAGTATTGAAGAATCACTGATTTAAAAGTTGCACAGAAATGTTTGGGATGCTAATTACCAGTTACCATTGCATGAGTGTTTAACCAATTTTTTCAGCTTCTGTATGTAACTTCAGAATTCTTTAAAATAACAAAAATGTAAAAGTTTATCCCTGGGCAACGTATTGTTACTCCTTGTGCATATGGCTGTTACATGTTTGAACTTTGTGATGCACTGTTTCAGCTACGTTAGCTGCTGTAGCCAATAGCAGGGTGTTCTACTAAATGCTACTAGATGGTGAAGGGACAGTGGCAGAGTGGGAGAGCAGCTCAGTACAATTTACAAGTGTTGCTAATAAGAGAGAAATCATGAGATTTTAAAGCCTTCAGGTTTATAATGGCTCCAGCATGGAGCATCCAGTAATGGTAATAGCAAAGTACACATATATATTTGATTTCTATTGCTGTTCCAATCTCTCTTTGTCCCAGAACAATATACTTTGACAACCAAGCAATCCATTTAATTTCTCAGCCTAGCCTTTGTGGTTCTGTTCAGGCAGATCTTTTTTTTTCCCTGATGTTGCTTTCTGGCACTAATCCCATAGTTTCCTAGCCCTTCTGGTACTACCTGTCTTGTTCCAGGCTCTTTTGCCTCACCCTCTACTCCCTTTATAGTTTCTTCATTCAGATTTTTGCTTTGCTTTGTTCTCCTACCTCTTCATTCACATTCTTCTTTACTCTGGCTGCCCATTTCCCTCCTTCAGGTCTCATTTTCAATCTTCACCCGGCAACTAGCCTAGCTCACTCTCCCAGTCTACATGTCCAGTCAGTCTTATCTCAATTGGCTGTATATTCTGGCTCTATATATACCCTGAGTGGCCTATATTCTTGGCTGTTATCAAACCTGCCTGAGCTGTCCTATTACTTTCCTATTATTTTTACTTCCTATTTTCAGTTCATTTACTGAAGGAATCAATTTTTGGTTGTGTCTACCTCGAGGTCATTCTCCCCCAGTGAGCTGATTCCCAGGCCTCCATTTTTCTTACTAATTTCTTGTCCCTAGTTCAACCAATCTTCCTTTTTATTAATCCCTGTTTCAGTTTATGAACCCAGTCTCCATATCACCACTTCCCTTGCTCCAGATTTTCTTTGCTCTTTACCTCCATATGCTGCCTCGTATTTCACCTGCATTTAAATCCTGCAGCTTCTTGTGACATTTTGAGTGCCAACAGGACAGTCTCAGAGAAGGAGGCTTATCTTACAAAGTTACTTTTCCACAAGGATCTCTCTCCTGCTGTGTACCCAGCTCAATTCATACAATTCTCAGCCCATTCCCTGAATGCACGTGAGTTACCTCAAATGAAGAGGGCAACCAGGAACAGGCTCCATGAGCTTCCTGAGTGACCTCTTCTCTTGGACCATCCTGGAGAACATAGGATTCAGCTTTGGTGGATGTGCATGCAATGCACTAGTACTTGTACTCTGAATACAGAAGTGTCTCAGGCTCAATTGCTTCCATGGGAGTGGCTGAGTCATGCACTGTCCCTGATACTTGAAGGAGCTAGCAATGAAAAGGTTGTTGTAGCACTTCTGAAATAATTTATATGGTTTCAGCTGGGTAACTTCTTGATCTTAGGGAAACTTTAAATCTGCTAAGAAATAAAACCTGAGGTTTCCTTTAATGTTTTATGTATCTGTTTATTTAAATTAGTGAAGTGATTCATTTTAAACATCCTCATCTGTGGTTACATAGTAAACACTTTTATCAGCAGAAGTGCGTACAGAACATGAAAAGCAACAGAGAACACAGAGAAGGCCATTAGGAAAAATAACTTCTTATGACAAGTCAGAGAAGGTATGCTCTACTTTTGAAGAAAATTAATTTCCCTTCATAAATTGGTAAGGCTTTCTATCTTCCTTGTTCTGAACATATACTCCTCAGTCATCTTATGTTGCCAGTGGTCCTTTATGCAAGCATCCCCAGATTAATCCTAAATGCTGCTCGCGTATAGCCAAGCACTACATGATAACTAAACATTTTGTTTCTGATAGTGCCCTCTTAATGAGTTGCAGGTGCCACAAACTTCATGTTCCCTATAGTGCTTTACTGCTTACTAGATGCAGTAAAACAGTTGGCATGCTGTAAATTATCAAGTGATAATTATATTCATGGCCTCAATACAAGAAGAAAATCCTCTGTTAACAACATATTTCTTCCAAAATGTGGTAATGAGATGTGTTGCACCTCCTAAGAAGAGCTTGCAGGGTGACTCTTTATTTAGAATACTGCAATCACAGTTCTATTTTTGGCCAGCATCTCTATGGTCAGAACAGAGAGTGACTCTCTACTCCCAAACGTGTATTTCTCATTCACTACACTCTTAAATTTTTACTCATCCACTAAAAGAAAATAGTTCTGTGGTTAAAGTTGGAAAGATGTGATATTTCTTTAGCAGGAAGGTATCAATGTGAATTTTTCATGTGATCTGATTTTAAATGGTTGACCTGTGAGCCATAATAACCTGATGGCTTAGACGAACTATTCTAGTATTTTTCCACTCTTCCAAATGTCTTCTGTATGTTAACACTTCATGACAGCCACATCTCAAATGGTAATAGTGTCTCTGAATAGCATAGGATGCTTCCTATCTCTAATAAGCTCCTTTAATATACCAGTCATATAACGATGCTCATCAGTACAAATTACCACTGCAAGGTCAATGAATGTTAATGTTTCCTGCAACAGAACCTTGAAGAATAATATAACCCCCTCCTGCTCCAGAACGAAGATAATTCCAGGCTGAGTACTGTGCTACAGCAAAATAAATTAAGGAATACAAAAGTGTGTGGTGATGCTGACCATGATTTTGTAAAAACACAGCCTCACCTTAGAATTCTTCTCAAGTGGTATAATTATTACGATTTTTTAATGGTTTGTATTAATCTGTCAAAATTCTGTGATAACTGTAAGCAACTAGAATATTTAGGGAGCAATATTCACACAGATTTAATTTATATCATTTCAGTTTTAATATTTGGAATCTTCCTTCAGACTGCAAAGCTCTACACAAGCAAACAGGCACAAGGGGTATATATATTTGTTACACAGTGTGAGAGAGGTGCAAGGAATTCTGGCTTAATCATAAAAGAATTTAAGGTTTTGAAAATAAATTCTATGATTATTTTTTTTTTTGTGAAAAAATTTTATCACTTTTTAAACAGATTATCTGATTCCTTATTATTTCTTAGGTAATTTATGTTGCTCTTTGGAAAAATGGAGATGTACACTGAAGCTGAATGTTAGTCATTCCATCTGCAGGCACTAATTCAAGAAAAATTTAAAGTTGTATTTTGGTGCATCCCTGTTTAGGACAGCATGTGAAAAACTAAGAATAAGTTCTGAACAGGTGCCTCACGCAGTTTAATTTTAGTATATGAAGCCTTAATTCAGTATTGTCACCAAAAGTTGTTTAGCAAGGAAAAAAGGTTTTCTGAATATTCTGTTCTGTTTTCTGTCACAGCTAACTTAGCCACCTGTCATATTTGTAGCAGATAATTAATTTCAGAGCATATAATTAGTCTAGCTAAGAATAGTCTTCACAGCATACTACCTTATTATTTCTTTATCATACTTGCCAGCCCATTGACTCATTACTTCTCAGATACTACATTTACATTTTACTCTTGGGTGAATTCACAAAATAATAAAATGATAAGATAACAGACTGACACTGCTCATTATGTATTGTAATAACCATAATAAGAGGGATAATCATATCATACTTATATTTCACGCACACTTCATTGCCTTAAACTCTGGCCTGTACTCATTGATGATATTGGGGTTTTGTTGATGCTTTCTAGAAGAATTTAATATTAAATGATAATATATTAAACAGTAATGGAAAATTTATTGGAAAACATAATGGTAAAACCAGGACAACTAGCTATTTGAAAAACACTTCTAAAAAGAATATCTTTAATTAAAAAGCTATTTCATCATTAAAATGATAGACAAATTAATAAAAATCTGTTTTACTTTACAGCATATATTCCAGTTAAAAAGGGACTCTCATGAGAAGAAAAATGCATAAACCATAGTGTACTGCTTTTTACCCAATACATAATTCATACATGCAAATGTTCTGCAGATATTTCACTATAAATATAATTAATTGCTGCGGATTCACAGATGAGGCTGTGTGACTGTGCATGCACATATTGCCAGACACACTCATTTATGTTGATTTCAGGCTAGAGACTCCTGTGACAAGCATAATAGGTAAAGAGGGGAAAAAATCAGCATTTAGAGACACACAGAATCATGCGATATCTATGCAGACACTTCCCTACAGAAATGACAGCATTCACCAAGAAACTGATGGAAGTGGCCTAAGGTAAATAAGGAAACGTCTCCCATGCTAATAAATGCATGTATGGTGGAACACTGCATAACATTAACATCCAGCAATTTAGTGGAATTTACACCATTGTCATTCAGCAATTATCTCTTTATGCTGTTGCTGATTATAACTATTGGGGAAACACTGAAAAGGAGGGTGGGAAGTTTTAATGATTACATCTGTTAAGAGCTTTGCTGGGTAGAAACTCTATTGCTTTTGTTATTGAAGATTTTGTGATAGAAAGCTACAGAAGAGTTTACAGATAGGCTTTTAAAAGGGGGAAATCAGGTTCATAAACATAGGGGTCATTTGGAAAATTCCAAGCAGGGAGGAGCTATTCAGCTTTGGAGGAGGGAAGCTGACATATGTCTCTTCATTCTTTTCTATTCTGTATGACCTCATCACTGACTACACAAAGCAGCTGCTGGCACCAAGTAAAATAAATTATGTAGTAAATAGATTTTGCTGTTATTTCATAATCTCAGTATCAACATTGTAAATACCTAATCGTATTTTTGTTAAAATGTCAGTAAGACCATGCACAAAGAAAGAGATTCCTCATGTCTATGGATTTTCAAATTCCTATGTAGCATTGTGTAAAAAAAAAAAAAGAAAATTCAGAGATTGCATTTAGTGATTTACTCCCTATGGCATAGTCCAGTGGAAAGGATATGCTCTGAAATTTCATTATAATTCTACCATCAATTACATCTCTGATCAAACTCCAAACAACATATTGAGTTCATACTCTTTAAAATAAAAATAAACGCCTTGATTTTTGGAAGTTTGATAACCAAAGGTTTCCAATGCCTTCAGTAGAAAATCAGTTATTCCCTTTTGAATACTGATGCATTCTCATAAATAATTAGAAACCATATGTTACCATCCACTTTCTAACAAAACTCCAAATTTATGTTAGTATCTAAATATTGATGCCTTAACAAATTCCTAGAGTAGCTTTTTTGGAATTTCTATGATTGCTGTGCTGTATCTTGTCCATTTCTGAACATAAAGTTTACAGGAATTCTCAGATTTATGGCTTCACTAGACTTCTACAGTGTTCAGATAATCCCTTCAGTCTTCCATTCTAGACTTTTTCTAATTAATTTAATTACTATATTTTATTTCTTAGAATCATTTTTTTATTATACTTGGAGATAGGTTTGCTAGATCAGCATAAGCTTCATTATTTATAAGCTTTATTATTACCCAGTAAATATCTGTTCAGAACACATTTGATTTTTCATGGTTTATATCTGGTTCAACTTGATTTAAATTTTGAAGTCTTCAAGATGGTATTTAGGTTTCTGAATCTAGGGGTTCTCACACATAAAAAAAAATAATCTGTCACTTTTCAATGCTTAGTTGATTTTTACACCAAATCAAAAGGGAGCTAAAAAAGGTGAATTTATGATGTTTACCTACTGTTTTGAAGGCGTCTCCATGCCTAAGGTGCAAGAATGCATAAATATTTGTAGATGAATGGGAATTCTGATACATTAGAAAAGCCAAACAGAAACCAAAGAAGAAAATTAAGAATTACTTTAGTAAAGGCTTTCTTCAGATAGTTAGAAATATTGGTCAACTCTCGTTTTGTTGTGTAACTTAAAGTCATAACTCACAACAGCTATACACTTGGGTTATCTGGTTTGAACAGGAATGGAAAAAGCTTCTCATTTGTTTGGTTGCTTTTTTTTTCTTTTCTTCTTCCTGTTTTTACTTGCCTGTTTTTTAATATTGCAAGATTTTGACAGTGTCAGTGAACCAAGAGAGAGGAAACACAAATATGAATTAGGTGAAGTAGCTTAGTATAAGTAAGAAAAGTAAATAGCCAAGATAAAAAGTTAACGGATTGAAATTTCCTTTCAAATCTGAGTACTGCTGAGTTGATAAATGATGGAACAGGACAAAACCCCATAATAATAAAAAAGAGACTAAAAAAAATACCAAAACCAAAACAAACCCACAAAACAACCTGTTAGTCACAAATTGTTTTCAGTAAAGACAGTTTTCTTTCTTCCTGCTGAGTCTGAATAACTGCTATTGTCTTGAGTGACTTAAGTACCAAAGTGAACTAACAGAAATGCTTCTATTTTTATTGTTTTCTATACAATATTTAAGCTATTATATATGTTCTATATAACAATATATAACAATATATGTGGTTTTGCTTGATAGTCTCTCTGGTTTATGAGGTTATTGAGGTTGTCTGTGTCTTTAGTAGCTTAAGCACAATTTCACAAAAGTAAATGGGACACAGATCCAGTAAATCTGCTCTGCTTACACTGACATTTCTGACATAGTATCTTTTAAAAGGAAATCCCTATTTTTGTGTATTGTTACTTAAAGGCAAAAAAAAAATTAAATAATTTCCCCATAGTCTGTCTATCATAAATTGTACAAAAGTGTGCAAAACAAATCTCAATCAACGCAAAATTTTTGTCAGGTTCTCTTCTTCAATCTGATTCGCTGATGGAAATGTGAACAAAAAAAGTCTTCAAAGTTTCCAGTGAAATCAAAACCTAGCCATTAGCCTTCAGCACTTAAAAGCTTCTTGCAAGTGAAGATGTGTGGGAACATTTTTTGTCCAGCCACATCTCTGTTCTTGCTATAAAAAGTTGCTTACTATCGTCTTTCCTTTCAAATTGACACCCTGCAGGCTTTTCTTGTATATCCTCTGAAAAGCTGTAATACTTGCTCTTCCGCCTTTTCCAAGTGCGCAGAATTTGTAGCCCAGTATTCTATTATCTCAAAAGGATTCTTAAGAACTGCTTAATTATTCCCATCTTGTCATCTACTTTTTTCAGCTCTTTCTTTAAAAAACCCAAATCTATCCTACCTGTAAGTTAGAATGATCTTCCTCTTCTGAAATGTTAGTGTTAGAAAATTATCATCACTCCATCCTGCCTTTGATTACAGTTTATTCTTCTTTGGTCACTGTAGTTCTTACTAAGATACTGAGAAACACTTGTCCTTTATAAACACCATAACTAAGATACTGCAGCTAGGAATCTTAGCAAAGAGTAGAGGAAAAAAGATAGATCTGCTTCTCTTTAAAAAAAAATCTTTTTCTAATTTTCATCAATTTGCTCTGTCAAAGAGAGTTACTATAGAGCAATCAATGGAGACATGGAGAGGTTTTCCTCAGAGGCACAAATGCTTGGACAAACCACAGCAAACATGAGAACAAATAGCATATTTAGCAAAGATTCACTGATCTAAATCCTAAGTCCTATCCAGAGAGACGCTAAAACTAACTTGCTCAGAAAGTATAAATTTTCCTGAAGCTCGACTTCATCAGTTCAACTTGTTGCTTTGTTATGCTGAGGCTAAGCTATTCCACTGAATTAAAGTATGGGTGGTAACTGGCAACACAGGTTCATTGTTATAAGATTGCTCTATAAAAAAGCTGTCCTTGACTACATTAAAAATAATTCATAGTAACACGATTTATATAGGAGGAATCATCATGGTCCTTCTAATAAGTAGGTTCAGTAAAGTTACACTACCATTGTTTTATATTATGCCTGTGTTATCATGGATCTATCACAAACTCAGACAATTGAGAGGATCAGCACAGACCCCAACATTCTTGGTGTTTGGTATCAATGCTGGTGAGCAACTTAATCTCTGAAGAGTCTTTACATGCCTTATAGTTTGAGTGTCATCAGGAAACAAGGTTCTGCAGTTGCACTATGTGTGCATCCCTTAATAATTCTTGAAGCTGGTGCTGAAATTGTTGAAGATTACTTGAAATTAGGAAGAAAGGCAGAAATCTCACTGGTGGAATTCCAATAGGTTTTGAAAAAATAACAGGAGCAGAAAGAAAAGGAAAGAGACACCAAGCAGTGTCTTCAGGAATGGAGAGACTGCATGATGAGCTCAGCAGCGATCAGTCCTGTTTAGCCTGTCACTAGTCAGTCAGCACGCAAATGCTGGCTGGCCAGTAGGCACTTTCCTGACTAGAAACCAGTGACTGGTTATGCTGCCTGTGGCCGAAGCAGTTGTTGCAGGCAGAGGAGTGCTGTGGAGATAATGTCAGGGAATGTGAGTGGCTGAGACACAGTTGGAACTGGCTTTATCACAGGACTTGTGCAGTCAGATTGGATATGGAGCTGGGTAGCTGGTGAGGGGAGGTTTCCAGGACACAGATGCACCAGAAATCAAGCTTAGGTAGTTGTGCTGTTTATGGAATACTTTGAAGGATTTTGCTGCAGTATATGCAATAACATATTTGCTCTGAAAAGTTTCTGGTTTGTACTCTCTTCCTTTCTCATCACTCCCAAATTCTTCCACTTTTCAGAAAGGCATATGTTGTTATTTGTCTTTTACCTCTGTGTAGAAGTTGATCTGGATTTCATGGCTGTGATTCTTCCTACATTAATTAACTTGTATTTGGATCTGTCCTGTGTAAGAAAGCATTATGTGTACCTACTTTCATAGTATGATGTATAGCTTACTGTGCTCTGGGGCCTTCAGGAAGTGCTTTACAAGTGAAATTGTCAGTGCACAGTTTCTGAGTGATGTAAGCTGTTAGCAGAAGGAAGTGAACCAAGGCCAGCTAAAACATGAGAACATGTACTTTGCAGGTTGAACAAAGAGGCAGAGGACCTGTAATAGATTTACACCCTCTCTGTCATTTATTGTCATTTACCTTACATGTTCTGATGCAGACACACTAGCTTTGATTTACTCTGAATTTTGCCTTCAATCAAGGTCAAAGCCAAGTACTCTTCAGAACTGAACACTCACATGCTGTTGAAAGGGCCTTCTGTGGCTGTGAAGAGAGGTCCACACCACAAAACTATAAGGTTTTTCATCACTGAAGTGCCATTGCAAGCTATAAAGAAAGTACAGCACCTTAGGTTTGAACAGAAATTTCTCTCTATCCTTGAAAGCATAGACGCATTGCCCCTGTTCAGAAAGATTCCCATTGTGATGGATGAATCACTGTAATTACTTATACACACTAACATTGAATTATGCTCAAAATTTCTAGTAGGTGGTCAGGATAACACAATGGACAATGACCACCATTTCATCCTATTCCCTCTGCATCTGCTCCTGTGAAGATGCCTGGGAATATTTTTTCGTTGAAAGAAAGCACACTGCAGAGTCAGCATTTTCTCCCTCCACTCATGGACTTCCGTCATGATCACATGGAGATATTCATTTTTATCTACAACAAAAGGTAATGAAAGCATTCACATTATTTTTAAAAGGATGTTAGATGGGATACAGGTAGACTGGTTTTGTCTGGTTTTCCTTACTTTTACCTTCCCTGTTTATCCTATCTGTCCCATGTCTGTGTTAGTTTAGATTGTAAGCCTTTTGGAGGCAGAAATAAAACATCTTATACAAAGCATTGTCAGTATATAGCCAATAATAATGATGACGTAGGTGGGAGATTGATTAGTACCCTACTATTATAATTCCGTACATACTTTTCTTAATGTATGTCTTGTGATGTATGTAATTCAGGTTTGTTTTTTTCACTAGAGCCATACATTTATTGCATATTTTCTGTAAAAAAAATTATAAAGCAAGTAAATTTTTAAAAATTTAAAGCATCATAATTTTATCCTTCATATTCACAGACATGTTCTCTCTTGTGTATATTTGTATTTATAATTCAGTGGGACTTCTTGGTTTTTGCTGGCACTGGAACTGGCAGCACCAAAATATAATGATAAGGATTGTTTATGCAATATTTCCTGCCTTACCAAAGCCAGGAAGTGCTAACACCCATAGAAAAATTTCACAAGCTTTGTAATCCAAAGTTGTTCAACAAAGCTGCTGAGCTTTCTGGATGCTAAAGCTAACTGACCTTCTTTTTTTGATAGTCGTCTACTATTAGCACTGTGCTTAAAATGATGCCAGTTCGTCCTCTTGAATTGTTAGCTGTCCTTGAAGACTAAACCCCTGTG
Organism: Psittacus erithacus; assembly: GCA_009867235.2. Lineage (NCBI taxonomy): Eukaryota > Metazoa > Chordata > Aves > Psittaciformes > Psittacidae > Psittacus > Psittacus erithacus. The sequence continues at coordinate 91,524 of WYDI02028122.1, read as the reverse complement.
CTTACTGATCTTTTCAGTAAGATCTATGGGAAAACCACAGATCACTAGCTTCTTTGCACTGTTTGTCCAATGTATTCCAATTTGTTTTGTGGAATAACCATCTCAGGAAGACACACTTAGTTTAGGCTGAGCTTGTTAATTCTTTATGGCGTCACTGATGGCAAGCCAGTTAGGATAAGGCATTGTTGAGAATATTCCACAAGCATAAAAGAGAAGTGTCTAGCATGATGGTTTGGAAAGAAAAATACTTCTGTGCATCTCTTTTTGCCCTAGTTTGTAGAAATAATGTACATCCAAGTCTCTTCAGTTCTGTGAGTGTATAGGTACTGAGAAAGGGACAGACATCTCAAGTAAACTTTTTTTAAGGAAGAAATGGTTTGGGAGAATTTGGAAGTCTATGGTAAATTATTACTGTGAACAGTACAGCTGAGAATCAGCATTTTTCATAAAATTTTCAAAACTCTTATTCTGACAGAGGTCTCATGGAGTTATGTGATATGCAAAATGCAGGACTATCCTCTATTTAGAGCAATGGGTTTTTACCTTTGCATGTAAGAAAAGACTTGATAGTGAGATCATTTGTTACCCATCTGAGAGCACATATGGCAACTTCTTTTTATAACCCAAGAAATTAATGTTTCATCTTTCTACCTAAGAATCAGGTTCAGTTTAGGTGTTTGTTTGTTTGTGAGCATGTTTAAGTGAAAAGGGAAATAATTATAAATGACAAATCTGCAAAGGAATGCAGTTCTTTCCCAGTAAGCATCTGCCCCCATCCCTACTTTTTAATCTGCAACTATCAGAAACCAAACTCCAGAACTGAGAGCAAAAGAGCCCAATGGTATTCTTCCTTAGAAGAATACTCCCTGGAGGATGGAGTCATTACAGGAACACAGGACAATTTAATAGCAAAGTGACACAGAGGAGAGGAAATCACTTTTTCCATTCCTTGTGGGCTAGGTGCATAAATCAGAAGCCTGCATCTTGCTGGGATCCTCCGCTCTTTCTTCATGGCAGTCTACTCCCAGAGGGACGGAGTCCCAAGTCTATGACATTATCTTCCTCTTTATGAGTAAACTGTTTACAAGTTGTCTGCTTAAGGGGTTCTTCTATCCGAAAGAGGTGCCTTATTCACTTACTTTTTTTCATAAATTGCAAGCATCTATATTTTTAAGACCTAAAGAACCTTATTGTAAGTGACCCTGTACCTCTGATCCTTTACTGACTTAAACTAACCTCACAGGAATGGAGCTGAGGGAAAAGATCAGAGATGAGATAAAGAGGGGCAGAGACAGCAGCATATAAACAGTTGTAGAAGTAAAAATAATTGGGTGACTATAACACCCAAATGAAAAGGACTATTCATAAGAACTGGATCATCAGACACAAGCCAAGGCCAAACAACCTACCAGTGTCAAAAGTTGTGTAATGCTTACTTTTTAGCAATAAAATAAATATTCCTCATGAGAAGATATGATCCTTCCTAAGCAATGTTCTGTGTCCTGAATGTACAAAGCGAAGCAAAAATTGGGACAGAAAAATTGACTTTTGGGTTTGAGTCATGCCATGATCAAATGGTAGACCGAAGAAAGGTCATTATCAAGGTTTTGTCTGTGAACAGCTATATGAGTAACTGGGACTAAAGTTATCTGTTCCTTTGATAAAGTGAAGAAGCTGAGCTCCAACGTGAAGTCAAATAACAGCATTCTTCCTGTAAACATGTAATCCCTTGTAATATTAACTCCACTCTGTTTTGAAAAAAAGGCACCTCCCTGTTTGAAGGCCTTTCAAACCCATGGTCTGAGACCAGACCTGCTTCTCTGAGTTGAAGATGTCCATGTCTATTTATGCCTACAAGAATAACTATGCACACACCCACAAATGGGCTCACATGCTCCCAGCTGTATTGGTGCATAGACACATTTTGCAAAAGCACTCTATATTGAGCCTGTGCTCTTTTAGGAATATCTTCACCTCCAGCATCCTACTGAGAAGTTAGTTTACATCGCTACCTTACCATATCCTGGGAAGAAAGAAAAACCTGGTATTTAAAAATCAAAAACCAAGAAACCAAAGAATAAAGCAGCCTGTCCACTGGTTCTGGAATCTGTATTTAGAAAAGACTTTTTCCTAAGGCGTTTGGGTTTTTTTGATTGGGTTTTTTTAATTATTATTTTTGGCAGGAACTTTGACTGGTAAGAAGAATCTCAGCATCATACTAAAAACTTACATCCGTATTTGAAAGCTTGTATAAATATAACATACATGATTAATTTGCATTAGTCCTGTTAAATACTCATGTAAATATATTATTAACAATGATTAATTTCAGTTATTTTAATTATTCACTTTTTCAGTTCTCTCAGATTAATTTACTTCCTTTGTGGGTGTTCTGAATACCTAATTGGATTCTGAGATGGGGAATATGTTCAGAGCTCATCAGAAAAATACACAATGAATAACCAAAGAAACCTCTAAAATGTGTGATATTTGATAACAGTGAGTAAAACAATATGAAAGAAGAATATGAAAGAGGAATATGAAAGGTAGAGGGCTGAATAGGAATCAGCTATGTCAGTTACTTTTCAACATGGGGTGCTACCTTTTTCTTTTTAAATACAAGAAAAAAAGGAATACATTTTATTTTATTTAATATGCAGAGATAATGTTGTCATAAGCTTCAACATATTCGTAATAGAACCATCATCATGGTGGTATGCGGGAAAATTTGGAATATTAAATAACGGAGCTGATAACAAAATAGGCCATGCGCAGGACCGTGAACTTCCTACGAGGTGCTGCATCCCTCCGGTGGCAGATAATCTCCTTCCATATGAATCCAGTGGGAATGAGAAGCACGCAGCGCTTTGGAGCATCAAACGTTTTAGACACCAAACCCGTAATCAGAATTGCAGCAATGGTGTTTCTCTGGGTATATCCATGATGGCGTCACTCAGGATAGAGCTTTTGCCGTTAAAAAGTTACCTGCTTTTCTTAAATCAGAACGACGTACCTTTTGACACGGGCACGTGCTGCGTAGTTACGTCCTCCGGGAATGGGAGCGAGTTATTTCCGCGGCTAGACCCGTTGTAAAGAACCGGAGGAGGAGGCGAGCATCACCAGGTGGCACTGTTACCCGCCGCCATCGGCGCCAACACTGACACCGGGCACCCACCGGCACCCGGCCCGCCCGTCCCAGCAGCATCGTGGGGACTTGGCTACCGGCCTGCCCAGCGGGGCTATAGCGTGGGCCCCTGGGCTGTGAGGAAGGGAGGAGAGTCCCCCCAGCACCACCCGTATCTGCATGGCTTTAACCTTGCCGCATTCTTTCTCCAGGCGTTACCGGCAAGCTTTGGGAGCTGGGGATGCCCGTGGCGCGGCGAGTCAAACACCGGATTTCTGCACAGAGGTCATGGGATTGGCCGAACAGCTACGGAGCTTGATCTCCACTTTCACACCTGGCAATAGGCGCTTCCCGAAGGAGCCTTTTCTTGAGGAATCAGGAACTGGTACTGGTCTGAGATTCCTGAACCCACCCCCCCGACTGGCTTTGTTGAAGACACTGTGGCCATGTCTGCCTATGGACAGAATTGCATGCTGATATTTCAAAAATGCTGTATTACAGGTGCTGTCACACGTGTTCATGTTCTTTATATTATGCCCCATCTCTGGCCGTGTTCAAGGCCAGATTGGACGAGGCTTTGAGCAACCTGGTCTAGTGAAGGTGTCCCTGCCCATGGCAAGGGGCTGGAACTAGATGATTTTAAGGTCCCTTCCAACACAACCCAGGCTGGGACTCTATGATTCTATAAGTAGGGAGTCTAAGGTTGCAAATAAACTAAAAATCGTAATAAACTAAACCTATAAAATCGTTGTGAGTTCCTCATGTATTTAACCAGCCAGTATAAAAATATGAAACTCCAAGCCTATCAATCTTAAGGATGATTGCAAAGTTTCGAAAACACTCACTAGTCTCTAAGTCCTCTGAGAAAAAAATTATTAGCATTCTTCATTGCTAGAGATGTGTTGATTACAGCTCAGACTTTGGCGTGTTTATTTACGGATTTTAGGTCCCATAGGAACATATGTTTGGAGGTTTGATATCTTTGTGCCTCCCCTAGTGAAAATGGAGGCAAAAGTGCTTTATAAACATCAAATTATACAAAAATGAATCAAAATTCATAAAATTATGCAATAAATACTGCTAGCATCTGATAGAAATATTATCCCACGATCAGTGAATACTTGCTTAAGTTTCTCAGTGGATTAAAGCCCCAGAGACCAGAACTGGAAATGCAATATTTTTATTTGGATAACTTTCCAGCAAAGTAAATACACACTGGTTTACAAAGAGTTGTTGTGAAACACAAGGTCTGGAAATAATTTTGAATGCTAAGGACATTTTGGTGTACATCTGAAACACTTTTTTGATCCCACAGTTTCTGACATGCATGAGATCCTATGGAAGGGAAGAACTGTAGTAAAATGAGACTCTGACAGTTTTGGAAACAAGAAAGATACAAGATGGTTAAATATAGGTGTGAGAATTCAAAGCTTTTATTCTCTCATTTATGTTAGGAACAGCTAAAACCGTTAAGCTGGTCCAAAACTGGACAGCTAGCCTTGGAAGCAAAAAATCCAACATTATTTATGTTATTTTAATTTTCTCATACTTTTTATTTTCTGTTATTTGCAACAAAATTTGTCATACATAATCTTGTAAAAGCCACATAGTCCCTCCACATCTCAGTTTTGTAGGTGTAAATGGGCTCAAAAAATGGGTTCAGAAAAGCATTGTGAAAATTAATCAAAAAAATACTGTGATATTTCACAGTATAAAGGACAGGACAGAAACATCCTAAATGTTTCCAGTTAAACAAAAATGGGTTTGTCTTCTTAGTCCCAATAGCATGGAAATCAGCATGTCTTGACATAGCACAGAATGGACCCAGAAGAATCTCAATTCATCAGTTTGACACTTTTCCATTATCAATTTTCAGTAATAAAAAACTTTTTAATCCCCTAAGAAATACACAGTAACTGGGACATGGAGCTGGGTCTTGCTCTTAGTTTCACAAATTCACATAAACATTAGCATTACTGTCTGCGCTGAACAGAGAAAAATAAATGAAGTTGCTCAACTCTGCTTTGTCAGTGTTGCATGACTTGAGAACTGTTTTAGCAGGGAATGCTGGGTCTTCTACAGCAAGGGCAGCATATAGAGTGAACCACCCCACTTGTCTGAGGCTCTGGTTCTCCATCTAGAAGACAGAAATGGATTCAAAGCCAAGGAGGAAGCTTCCATTTTTACAGCAGATCAAGGGTGATGACACTTTAATGCTTTTTGAAACATGCAGTAGAGACACAGCACCTATGACCTCTGATAGTATATTGCACTCTTAAGTGTTAATTTGCATGTATGTGAGGCTGAGTGTCCAGCATTTGCAAATAATTTGTGATAAAGCTAAACATGATAAACGGTGAATGAAACTCAAATATGTAAACTTATTCAAAAGGGCAATGTGTTGTGGTCCTTTTGTGAGAAAGGCATTTTCTCTGTGTAAAGAAAATCAAATACGAAAGCACTGAAGGGAAACTGCTGAGGTACAGTTTAAGGCTTTGGTTCATACAGAAAAGGATTTTTTAAATTTATTATAATTCCTCATTCTCTGGTTCTAAAAATATACAATTTTAAGACATCAAAAACTTAGAACTTAATATTGTATATCTGGTAACAATTAAAAGAGCCTTTGCTTTTTCAGATGTGGATTAGTAAAAAGATGGTCTTTGACTTACTAATGCACTTTCTTAAGGAAATAGGGCTCATGCAACTGTTTTGCCTACTCACCTTCTCGTTCTTCATCCCTTATGCCATTATAACTTTTAAAGCCCATGGATAATTTCAGACAAAGGTGATGGTGGAGCAGAGGTGTCACAAATAGGATGGCCCTAAAAGTTGCATGAAAATCAGTAGCTGAGAAAAGATGCAAGCTGGTGTTCTGCTCCAGCGGGTGGGGTTCAGCCTGGGCCCTTTGGCCAGACAGCAGCCAGCTGGCCAGTCAGCAGCTGAGTTACATCAGCTAACTCAGACCGTCCAGCAGGTCTGGGACAGCTGAAGGTGTTGCTGCGGGTGATGGAAGGAGTAGGAGGCGTTTGAGGCATTGGAAAGACTTGTTAGATGTTTTGTAAGCTACAGAACTTCTCCAAAATACAACTGCATTTGTATAGGAAGGTTGACATTTAATGGTTGGGAATAGTTTTATTCAAAAAATAGGAAACTTTCGGGGTACTTTAGGATAGAAGCCTGAAGGATACATCCTTCACCTTTTATTCAGAACTTGCTTAAGATATGCCTAAGCCTAGTGCAATGCGTCCCTAGAGTCTGTAGAAATAAAATGTCTGTTGTCTATGTTAATTAAACTTTTAAATTTTGTTTGCATGGCAGGAAAAAAGTGTCTGGTCTGAATTATCCACAAATATTTAAAATCAATGGTTTGAATTTGATCAGGACCAGCCATTACTGGTTGGTCAAGCTGATTAAAAGATACCCATAAAAATTATTATGCTGCTGCCAGAGTAGCCTGTCCTTTGTACTTTCCTCATCTGTTTGTGAAGGATGGGAAGAAATGGCAAATAGTGCCCTGAAACTGAGATGAGGAAATTGAAAGGGAATGTCGTAATGAAAGAATTGTAGCTGGTCAATATTTTATAGAGATACAATTGTTCTCTTCCTTGTTCATCTGCTGGCACAGTGAAGACTGTATTGCTAGAGAGACTTCAGAGCAGTTAGGAGCTGCATGGGATGGAAGTTTCTGATAAATAATATATGAACAGAAGTTGGATTCTTAACTACCTCCACCCTAGGATGAACATACTTCTAGAATACAGCTAATTTTTGCCATCAGTGAAAAGACTGTTTAAATAAAATGTACGTGTATTAAATAGATCTATAGAGCTGGACCCACAAAAAGTGCCTCATAGGTTTTATGAAGAATGAGGGAAAAAAAAAACCCAATTACTTCTAGCATGAAATAATTTTTATCAGCTGGGCATCTTAGGGTAAAAAAAGTAAAACAGAATACAGAAAACTCAGAAAATGCAGTGCTTATATGGGAAAGGAGTCTCTCAGACCTATCTAAACACAAAGAAAAGATTATTACTTGCAGTGTACCCAAATTCATGGTGATATGCTTAGCTCCAAATACAGAAACTCTTTTCCTGAGCAGTCCAGCTGCATTGTTTGTGGATGCCCACCACCTATGGTGGAAGCATTGCCTGGTGCTCATGAAACTTCATGAGAGGGGGAGCCTGAATGCAGAAGTATGTTAAAGTCCTGTATGTTAGTACCAGTTAAATACTTCTGTTGGACAACCTTAGAATAGTTTAGAGCCCTGAAGATTATACAAGAGTAAATTACACTGACTGCAGCTGTGAGGAGCAGCTAGGCCAGAGTGGTATATGGCTCAGCTGTAAGGATAAACAAGGGCATGCCACATTCAGCAATGTTTCAGGGAAGCATTGCTATACCAGGAGAGCTACTGTAAAAACACAGAATTGTAGTCACTCTGTTCAAATAAATATTTAAGAATTTGCTGAAAGGGTTAATAGACACTAAATCTAGAGAGTTGATTTAATTGATGAAAACAATCAAGTGCTTTTCGTCTTGGTGGCCCATTAACAATGGCAGTTTATTTAGCCTTTGTGCTTAAGAGTGTGGCCTACTGCGACCTGAATTGAAGAGTCTTTCATTTGTGTTGCAAAGCAGTCAAGGCCATACCATGGGGCTAAGGGTGGCATTACAACAAGGAGGTTTTGCAAGTAATTGGAACAGTGTGTGTTGGGGGTGAGGGGAAGAGCAAAGAAGTTGTTGGTTGAGAGCTTAAACCTAGCTGCATTTCTGTAGCCCTAATACACTGTTGGGGGTATAAAGCAGATCTTTGGTTTGTTACCACTTGTATACGAATTAGGATGCTGTACCTGACTTCTTTGCATCCACAAGTGAGGCACTGCCACTGCTTCTATTTATCTTAGTCCTTTTATGTGAATCACACTAGGCAGATTCCTAACAAACGATTGTGGTGCCCTGTGTTGCTTACAGACTGACCACACAAGGCAGACAAAGAACAGAAGAGGGTGAATGTTTGACACAGTTTGCAAACCCGGGAAGTAAGGCACAGGGTAATTCAGTGACTTGCTCACCCTCTGGCCTATATTCTGTGGTAAATCTGGTATTGGACAAAGATCTCCCAAGACTCAAGCTAGTATCTTAACCAGGAAAAAAAATATATATATATCTATATATATATATATATCTATCTCCTTGTTCAAATATTACTGACTGTGTCAAAGTAATAATGATTCCAGCATAAACATAGCTCTTTCAGCTTAGACCAGTGCAAAGACCCCAAGTGGTGCAGAGTAAGGCAGCCCACTTGGTTCTTGAAGTGAGGTGGATTAAGTATATTTCCCTCCTATTCTATGTTGCATTTGACTTTTTCAGCCTCAGGGTAGAACTTGTAATGCCTAAGTTAGTCTGTAAATCTTAAATGGGATTTTTCTTCCAACACTCTTAAGAGTCAGTGGATAACCATTGATTGCATTTACCTGAGTTGCTCTAAAACCACTCTGACACAGCAGGACATACAGTGCTTCTCAGGCTTTTGCAGCAACAGCCCAGCTGTGCTTTCATCATGGTTTAATCAGTCCTGACCAGTTAAGAGTATAACTGTGATAAAGAAGTAATATGTATAAAGAAAATAGAATTCAATATTGTTCCATCCATAGTCAGTGAAATCTGGCCACGGACAAAACTATGGATTACCTTTTTCCTTAATATTCACAAAGCCGCAGTACCTCCATTTGTAGTGGCGCAGTGGGCAGGAGGCAGCTCTTAAAGAAGAAAAAACCTTTTTGTTACTCTGTTGGGTATCTACTTGCCTTCAGAACACAATTCAGTGTTTACTTTCCTTCTTAATCCTATACTTTGTGTAATGTGTAAACGAGGGAAGCATTTTTAACCTTGTGGGTATTTAGTTATGATGGCAGGAACTAGTACTGCCAGACAGCAAAAGCAGTTTCAATTTAAAAGTGTTTGCCTTTGCTATGAACACAGAATAAGCGATTAAAACCAAACATTTCCATCAGTATGAAAAGTTAAGAAATTAGTCATTTGGCTTAAAGTTTCTTCTGCAATGCCGTCCTGTCTGTATTGCACAACTCGCCTTCATATTACTAAGCTGGCTGAATCATCAACGTATTAAAAAGATACAAGCAGAGACTGCCCTGAGTGATGCTAAATTAAGATTTTTTTTTTTGCCTGAGAATTCTTCACCAATCCATACTTTATACAGTAAATACCTTCACTAGCATTTAAAAAAATATATATAAAAACCAGGCTCATATAAATTATTCCAATAAAATAATTATATTTTCTAACCTGATTTTAATAAAAACTGAATACCATTTAAAAATTCTCATTAACTGTCAGTGGGATCAACGTACTGTAAAAGTTGGTAGTATTAAGTTGCAGGCTTATTTTTTACATTCAGTGATAAATATTAAACTATTCATCTTGAACTTCTGCAATATCAGCTTTGCTAAATAAATTACAGCAGATATTCCAGTAGAAGTAGATATTTAATTAGAAAATATTCTACTTGAAAATGGAACCAGATTGATTTCAACCTTACATTAACAGTGACACAAGTCTGGGGATGAGATTAAGCTTTTAGAGCTGAAGACCTCATTTAGGAAAGTTCTAAATCTCTGCAAGGAGAGACTGGGAAGGTACTTGGAGATCAGCTCTAGCTGTTACAGTTGCAATCAAATTCTCTCTTAGCCAGATTTCTTCTTTCATCACTCTCAGGAGCCCTTGTGGCAGAGTGCATTGCTGCTCCCCTTGCTGGCAGCCATTCTCAGTAACTTGACACAGCCGAGCTGGAGGCTGTTGCAGTCGTAAGCGCTAGAATGATATAGGCTGCATTTCCTCTCTCCTCATTTCCTAGAGAATTTTCTTCTGGAAAATGCTTTTCTCCCCATTCATGACTGCACAACATACTTGTGACAATCACAGTTGCTGTTTATATAAAGATGGATTCTAGGAAAATACTCTTCTGCTTCTAGCTATCTTCAGCAGAATATGTTTCCTTTCAGATCTCATTCTTTCCTTCTCCTCAGAAAGATCCCCACAAAATCCATCAGCCACCCGTCTTTTTGCTTGTTCTGTTTTTTCTCAGAAGGAAACTAAGTGTACTAGCACCCGTAACCTGTCAGCTTAAGAGAGGCCAGCACCACATTCTTTGCAGTTCAACCAAGAACTTCAGACCACTTTTTGGCAGTTCTTAAAGCAACCTACAACAGTATCATCATGTATCTGGTCTGTAGCAACACATTTCCCTGTGAAGCTCTGAAACTTCATTTCTACTATCTTTTGACCATGTGCTACCCTGGAGCCATGTTACCTTGCATTCTTCAGATATAACTGCAGCCTGGATGATTTTTCCACTGCGTAAATGCCAGTGCAGTCAACAGAAGGCGGCTGATTTTGGCCATGGCCATTTCAGCTCTTCCAGACACACATTCTTAACCCTCTCAAATACCTGATATTTCTGTTCAGCTCAACTTTTCTCTAACTTTAATCTTTGCCCCTCCCACAGAAAGTTACCATCGTGAACACAAAAGTATTTCCAACTCATGCTTTCTGTGTTCGCCCTTCTTTTCATAACGAGTCTAGCTGTGTGTTAACAAAAAAACCCCAAACCCCAAACCAATCCAAATGAAATCCCTCAAGCCTAGCTGAAACTCAAAAGCTCCCATGCCTCTTTCTTGGAGAAAAAGACATCTCCTAAAGTTGCAACTAGTCTTTTATTTATCTGTGTGGATCATAAAGTGTGTACAAATGGCTTCCCTGGAAAAAGCGTGTGAAGTGATCTGAATGGCTAGCAGGAGAGCTGCACTGGCATTTGCATAATTGTTCTCTGCTCAGCTGGAATTTGGCGGAATATCTGCAGTTACCTCTCATTGCTCTGCCTGCACCACGGGTTCACGGCTGCACAAAGGCTGCCTTTGCTATTGCACTGGGATGCTTGTAAATTCGTAAGATTTTTTAATCTTCCTTCCCACTATTATCACCTTTAGCCTGGCTGATGCCAGTACACTCGGGAGTTTGGGTGGACCTCACATATATGTTTTATTAATAATATAGTGCTGCGAGACAAAAAATGATCGTGATTAGTGTGACAAAGAAGGAGCATTTGCTTAACTCTTCAGAATCAGATTTTCTTTGAGTCAAAAAGAGACACATTTGTCAGAAGTAAACTCACTGGGCAAAGTGGGGGGTTTTAACAAATAACAGTGGGTTATAGCGTGCTGCTGGTCCCTACTTTTAATGTTTGAGAAATTATCTTTCAGAGGGAAAATGCTCAAGTGAAAAAAATAAAAGTAACTACTGTCGACTAGAACAGGAATGTTTCCTGTTTGAGAATTAAGTGTACTCGGCACCGCTGGCAAAAGTACAAATTGCAGGATGCACGATGGGCCAGACGGAGAATTTGGTCTGGTTTTGCGGTTGCTGTTCTGTAAACTCATTTTAGCTCTGCAGTCCTTTCTGCTCTCAGCACATAAATGGACCTTCTACCGCCAGGCAGAATCGAAGCCAAATGTAGTTGTTCGCAAATTGTATCCAGTTCTCCCCTAAAGCCTGTGCCCCGCACCACTGCTCGGCAACGAGATCCACAAAGAGCAGAGGCGGTAACAAAGCGCAACCCGGTTAATTAGGTCAGAGCCGAGCCCTGTGCGGATGAGACCACTGCAGCCCTCCTCCTCCTCCTGCGGAACGTGGAGCCCCGCTCAGCTCCCGGCCGGGCACAGCAGGTTTCCCGGAGCCGAAGCGGCCCCTGGGCTGCGGGGCGCCGCTCGCTGCCCGCTGCAGCGAGGCTCCCCCTGCCCGCGGGGGCTGCCCTGCCGCCGGGCCGGGGCTAGCAACGCGGGAGCCGAGCGGGACCAAGCGCCGCCCCTCGCCCCTCTCTCCCTCCTTCTCTGCCTCCCTCCTCCCTCCCTCCCTACGCCAGCCCTGCCCCGCCGCCTGGCACCGCCGCCGCGCCGGCCCCGAGCGCTATCCTCGCCGCCGCTCCGCCAGCCGGCCCGCCGCTGCTGCTGCTCGGCCCCGGCCGGGCGGGGACTTGGCAGGAACTCCCGGGGAGAGAGCGAGAGTGCGTGCCTCCGCTGCCGCCGCTCCGCTGTGGCTTTTGGGTGGAGGAGGAGGAGGAAGGTCTGCGCTCGGCCAACAAGCAGCAGCCGCTGCCTGAGAGGAAGAGACAGGAGGGAGAGAGAAACGGAGAGGCGGCCGGAGCCCCCCAAAGTGCCCCCCCATCCCTGCACTGCAGGCTACATTTCCAGCTTCATGGGCAAAGTGTGGAAACAGCAGATGTACCCCCAGTACACCACCTACTACTACCCCCAGTATCTGCAGGCGAAGGTAGGGTACGGCACGCCGGGCGGCGCGGAGCGGCGGGTGCTAGGCTGGCCCCGCTCCAGGGTGGCTGGCCGGGGCCGAGTCCGGACGGGGGCTCCGCGGCGCGGGGGACGGCCACGGGGAGGCCGTCAGGTTGCACCGGGGGACGGAGACAGGAAAGAGTCGGCAGCCCCTTCCTGCCGCCCGCCGCCGCCCTGGGAGCGCCGCCGGGCGCCCCCGGGCCACCTTGCTCCCCGCCGGGCTCCCACCCCTTCCTTCGCTCCCGACTGTGCCGTCTCCGACTCGTCTCCTTCCCTCTCGCCTCCCCCTCCCGCAGGCGGGCCCTCCTCCTCCTCCCGAGGGCTCGCGGCGTGTCTCCTCCTTCCCCACCACGTCCCCGGCCACCCCACTGCAAAGCGCAGCTCGGCGAGCCCGCGGCCCCGCTCCTGCCGCCCTCCCCGGGCGCAGCACAGCGGCCCGAGCCAGGGGCGGTGGGTCGAGGCCGAGAGCCGTGGCAGGGTAGCGCTGACAACCCGGGGTGGCAGGGCGGGCTGGCTGCTGGGGGCAGGTGGCTGTGATTCCGCTTAAATACGGACGCTGATGAGGCTCCGGGTTCGGATGGACACGCATTGTGTGTGGAGTTGGAGCTTTGTGCGCTGCCACCTCGCAGTTTGCAAACTGGATTAAGGGTCCAGCGCCTGATGGCTAATGTTGTGCAAGGGTGGCCGGCCTTTGCAGACAAATTGATGTTCGTAGTTCTTGTGGTGGGGGATCCCCACCTTTTCTTCTCTCCTTTCTCCTTCTTCTGTGAGGGCAGCCAGCCCCACCGCTCAAGCAGCATCGTTCTGCAAACTGGCAGATGCAGGGGTGGTTGCATCAGCTGTCTGGAACATTTAGCATAAGCCTCTCCAACCACCAGTGTCACTCCTCGCAAATCAAAACAGACCCATATGAGGCTTCAGTGTGTGTGAACTTTTTTTAGAGGTTATAGCCGTGGTGTGTGTGTGTGTGGGTTGGTAGCTTCTTTTTTTTTTTTTCCTCTTTTTTTTTTTTTTTGCTATTGAAGTGTCCTGCCTGTGTGACGATGACAGGACAATAATTCCCTTCTCTTTATCTACACCCTCTTTAGGCTCTTCGTCTTATTGTGTTCTGTGTTGCTATATTGTGAAATGTCATTTGTATGGCTTGGCTGAAAACTAAATTCAGTTTGACGTTTTAGAAGTCAGCAATGAGGAAGCTTTGAAATGTGCTTTCCTGTACACAGAAAGGGATAGAAATATGATGAAGGTCTTTAGGTGATTTGAAATGACAAATCTCTTGAATGTGTAATTAACATCAGGCTAAATAGCACAGTCTGTGGCCATCTAAAGATTATGTGGCAGAGTAATCATTTCAGTACTGTTTAGATGTATATTTTTAATGCTTTATTTTTAAGAAAGGTAGAGTGCTTGAAGGCCAGCCTTTTTGCATCACGTAGCTGTATGACTATGTAAATATTCTCAAATGAAAAAATGTCTTTGTTTAAATGCTTGTATCTTCATGATTTTGTGTGGCATTAGTAAGTTATGAACCAACTGCATGACATTGAATATATATAAAGCAATGTCACTTGGCTTTTTTGACCTGTAAATAATTGAGGAGGGAGATGAACTGTAATAGCTTACTGTAGTTATTAGAGTATGATCCTAGAAATCCATGATCCTATGAGAAAGCTTGATGGACCATCCTATGAAAGTGTTTCCTGTACAGATAATTTAATATTGATTTGTATTACAGTCAGTGACATCTTCAAAACATCTTGCAGTATTTGCTATAAAATTGTACAGCCAGAAATTACATTACTGTGTTTCAGCAGGGAGCACACACAGCCATTTGACCTACACACATGAAATCAAATACCTGGGATCCAGTGAAAGTTCCCTGTTTTCAGAGAGCTTGATTTTATAAGAGAAATAAAAGAAAAAAAGGTGTCTCCTTGGTGTAGATAAAAGGAACAGTGAGTTTCAATATTCAGGTATGCAGAATTCAGTGATATAAGCAATCTTCTCACTGTTGATCCTCTCGGAACATATAGAAAAATTAATTTGATTCATAGTTCTCAGCTGTTTTGTCCTTTGGGCCCTAAAAGAACCCGTTCTGCAGTACATGAGCTATTTCAGTAATTCTGGAGAAATCTTTGGTTTTTATTAAAGACAAATGATACTAGAATTGAGTAGCTGAATGTATGGTGAGTAATGGTTACACTGGGAGACGTTTTTGAAAGTAGATTTTGAAACTGGAAGTTTTGCATCCCATCTTATCCTTATTTAAGTAATGATGGAAAATTTGTTGACTAATAAACTGCAAATTGATAATTAGGAGATGGCAGGAATTGCCTGAAGATGGATTTTCCTGTAGAGAGCTCAAAAATCCTCATTAGAAATTGCATGCATTCCCAATGGCTCTTTGGGTTAAAATGTTGATGTGGTCAATTATTTTAATTGCTGCAAAATATGGTATAGATTTTAAAAACAGATTTTGCATTTGCCTGTTATGATCTTCACAATCTTATTTGTGAAGTATTCAAGCTGGTTCAGTCATATACTCTGGGAGGAAATATAAACATTTGCTGTGATTCAGCACCTCCGTCCCCCTAATCTTAGGGAGCTCAGCATCAAAAGAGATTAGTGAAAACATGGACTGAAATGAAATGAAACGAAAAAAATAAACATGGGTTAGGATGTAAGAAGGTCAAAAGGTTACACCTTTCTTACTTAAGAAGGTGTAAGGCTTTTAACATGAAAGAGCATTATAGCAATGAAAATAGTTTCAAATTGAAGCTTGTAAAACCTGCATTTTTGAGACTGCTACAGTTTTTACTCCAGCAAATGATATGTTTGACATATCTGTTAAATTTTTGTGTTTTCTAATGAATGTATGTTTTGGGACAGTGCCTGTATTGCAGCATTGTATGGCATGTCAGAAAGCATCAAAATATTTTTCAAGTTCAATGGATATTTCTGAAGGTTTAGATATTTCCATAACATTTCAACTCAGTTGTATATAATTTCCTTCCTTAATAGTTTATTTGTAATGAAGTGATTCTGTATTTCAACATTTTGAAAGACAATGTTAGTTAAGATTGTATGTGTTTTAGTAATGCTTTAAGGCCCCTCTGACCAAGAGTAAAATCTGACTGTGCTAGGCAAAGTATTGTAACATTTAACAAGACAGGGTACTCATAAGCAAATACAAGTGTATATATGCATCTCTAGTCCCCAGTCTGTTTGCTTTGGTCAAGGAAGAAATAGAAGTGAATTTATATTTTGGTCTCCTTTACCTAAATATCGAATGGAATTCAGTGACATTATGCACACAATGATTTACAAATAAACTGTGATACTAGCTGTATTACTGGTTTTTCCCTTGGACAACAAGGAAATATGCAACAATATGATTAATTTTATGGATAGGCTTTTGTTTTGTAAAGGAAATTTCTTTGTATAAGAGAGATACAGTAGAAAATGACAACATTCCCTACAGATAACATGGTTTATTTAAAGTGCAAGCATTTAATAGTCATAGGTCATATTTATGTGGTATTTGAATTCTGTTCTGTTTCTTCTGTTCAGTATTGGCTAACAACAACTCAGAAGAAATGAAATTGTGTGGATCTTGTTAAATTATCTTAGAGTGGGCTTCCAGCTGTATAATTTGGTAGCTGCAAAATTAGTGCTCTGGCAGCTATGAAAAGCACTAATATTCCTAGAAGTTCATGTAGGTTTGTAGGCAGGACTGTAAACTGATGCAAACTTGCAGGGAGCAGGCAGATTCTGTGTGTCACAAACTTCTTTCAGGCTGTTGACAGCAAACTTTAAAATGTGAACATTTAATTTTTATCCATGCCTATTAATGGCAGCGGAAGTAGGAAATCAGTTAACAGGGAACTTACTGTAGGGTGAAACAAAGCAGATACGGAACTTTTCATATTAAGAGACACAGTTTAGTGTTAGTGTTTGTAGTTCACAGACTGAATGAAGAACCCTCTGGTGTGGATGCTTCTAATGCAGAAGTGGTAAGACCCTCTAATGGTTTCCTGCTCATGAAAACCTTTACTCACTGAATTCTGTGCCAAGCACAGGTCTATTGCCCTTTAAAAAGTGATACTAGTTTACAACCTGATTTTAATCAGCATAAACAATTACTAATTCTCATCACTTTAGTTAGATTTGTTCTGCATGCACTGTGACTGCAAAATCTACATAGTAAAAGACAACTTTGCAGTAACACAAAGTGTGCGTGTTTATGAGGTCAGATAGAAATACCTTATCATGGGAAGTGGTATTGTCCATAATTGTGATCCTGCTGGTTCTTGACTAGGCTTAGAAATCCATCAGTTACCTGATCTTGAGATCCTGTTAGCCCCCTCAGCCTCTTGAATGTATTATCTTCCATTCTGGCCAGGCTGGGATTTTATTACATAGCTTCCAAAGAATTCCTTCAAAAAGTGTACCAGATTGTGGAAGTGTAAAAGAAAGAAGTGTAAAAGTTACCAATTTCAAGAAAAGATTGAATGTGCTGGTGGTAAGGTGATCCCTCTGGCTCTAGAAAACAATCTCAGGGGACATAAAATACACAGAAGTGAAAAGTGTTCCCTAGGAAGAGCATTTTCTCTTCTTCCAGTCATCCCAGTCCAAAACTGGGAGTGCCTGTGTCATCCTTCAGAGAGGCCAGTGACATTTTGTCACTGGTCACAATGACTGTTTTATGTAGAGGTTCCAGCTAGCTTATTTGGTGTGGACATCTCTATGCTTGTCCCAGTTATAGCTCCTTTTAACTTTTGAAGCTTAGTTGAGGTGGCTTGGTATGAACTAGAAATATGTCCTTCAGAAAGGATTTCTAGAAACTGTTGCTAGAATAATTGTTGTATATGCAAAAGTTGAAGCCTTTCTAGAAATGGATCAAGTGAAGCTCATACAAAGCTCTGCAAAATGTTCATCATCCTTGCCTTGAATTACTCCAGTTTTGAATTATTCTGTATCAGGGTCTCTCTTCAGAAGTAATGTCAGATTAGCCCCACCGGCAAATATGCATTAGAAACAGAATGTAACCAGATATGTTGTTAATAGTAGTGACTTCAGGAAAGTTTAATCCTAGATACTCCACACTGGGACCACTGCACTGTTAGGTAGGGTCAAGAAGGATGTATGGTTAATGTGTCATGTATGTTAATGTACATCATTGTAACTATCTGAATAACTCTGATAAAGACACAGGAAATGCAGAAACACTTCACAACATTATCTTCAAGACTGGCTTCATTCAAGACAACATGAGTTTTGCCTTTGATTTCAGATGAGCAACATTTTATTTACTAGAAACTTGATTCATGCTTGGGTTATGATGACCATGCTTAATTTGGGGGTGATCTGCAATGACATGATATTCATAGTCTTCACTTTGGAAGAGCAAAGGTTAGGCAGTGCAACATATCGATTGTATGATGGGGGATGGAATCAAGGAGAAGTAGCAGTGGCATCCATAAGATTTGTCAATTTTAATTTTTTTTCTAGGGGATGTTTTAAAAAGAGTTTTTAAGAAGCTACAACTTTCCTCTCTTAATCCGCTTCCTTAGAGAGCGGGATGATACATATGCACTGGGGACTGCATTTGCAAATGGCAAAGTGAAAAATATTTCTCCCACCACATTAATGGTAGAAATTGCAGGTTCTTATTAGCCTTGTAATTTCTAGAAGTTCAAAACTAAGCTCATCCCTAGAGTGCACTGTGCTCAGGGCTTAATTTGATACTGCGTGATTGGCCTCATTTAACAAATGTCAACAAAATCTTGGTCCCTCTCCTTGATTCAGTAGTAACTTTGCTGCTGACGTATGAGTCAGATCTTGAGTCTGATAGTCTTATGGGACTGACTTTCCAAAAAGTTATAAACCAATATATGACTTGAAAAAGGCTCGAAAAACTTATTTAGTTCTGCTTTCCTTTTGTGTTTGATGGTTAACCCCCCTCTGGGTACCTGGCATGTGCCAAAACCATGTCTATGAACTTTATATGCAGTAGGTAGGCAACAGCTGTAAGAGACGAGAATGTCTGATGTGTACTGGTGTATTTTCTAGCTTTGCCTTCAACACAGCTCCCAAGGTAGTCATGAAAGGTGTGCAATATGTTTGTGGGGGGATAAGTCAATTTTCTTTGAATAAAATAGTTCTTTAAAGTATGTTTTCTTTCTCAGCTCAACTGTTACCCTTGGTAATGAGTGTAGTTTCTTCTCATTACTTTTAAACCAGAGCTGAGCATGCTGTTTTGAATCTAACCTTCTTTGTAACATGAACTCTATACTTCAAAATACTTTGCTTCTAGTTACACATAAAACTTCAGGTCTCAAGGATGAAGTTTCCTGAGAGTAAATTTCTGAGCTTCCACTTAGTGCTGAAGGATCAAAGAAAAGATACACAAAAATATTAAAATTTTCCAATGGAGAATAGCATGTGTAGTAAAGCATTGTTTTCTAAGTCTGCTTTTCTATAAAACAACACCTTTCATAAATTTATCTATTTGGGATATACATCAAGCCCCCACCTGGGATACATTTTTTAAGTTGCCTGAAAATCCAAGCAGCCGTTTGAGCTGTCAATGTTCATAGTAGATACATCTTTCTTACGCAAAAAGGTAATTGATGCTACTAATCCAGTGCTCCTAATGAAGGACACTTGATTGTGATAGCAATAAAGAAGTTTGAACAAAGGTGTAGTAATAACCTGGAAAATACAGCTTGGTACAGTTACAGATTTAAGTTTCAGTCTTCCAAGTAGTCATAATCAGGAGTGAATAACAGTGGTTTAAAAAAGAAATTGTTTTTCATTAAGTTATGCTTTCGGTGTAAGAAATAGTCCTTTGAAGATACATGCTCTGATTTAGCCAAAAATATGCTACAAATTACATATTAATTTTTGTTGTATTGTGTAGACTTTCTATAACCTGTGCAAAGCAGTGATCACATCTATTTCAAATGGAAAATCACCTGCTTCGTTGAAGAAGTGAGAAGTGTTGCACAAACATGTTGATAAAAATCTGTTCTATCTGAGTTTAATTAATTTCAGTCCAAACACAAGCACACAACAGGTTCAGGTCATATTTATTGTAGCTGGTAGGTCATAATTATTATCTGACTTCATGATTCTCTTAGTCTTCCTCAACTGAAAATACTAAGTCCTGCATTTAAACGTAATTTCATTAAGTTCTAGCTGAATTACATGATCTCAGAATCGAGGAAGACGAAGAGCTTGGACATGAGTATAATCAGGTACCGTGGCTCACTTGTTTCATGGTAGCTTTTGAAGCCACAGTGCTCTGTTCATGGTGTGAGACCATAAGAATACACAGTCTTAACTGCTCTGACATAAAGCAGACATTTCAAAACACATTAGAGCAAAATTTCTGAAATCTCAGCATACACCTAAGGCTGGTGAAAAGTGTTTCGGAATCATTCCATGTAGATAAACAGAGCTTATTGATGCAAAATGCATCCTGGAATGTTCCGTGTGACTCTTGTGCACTAAGAGGAAAGTATTGTTCTGCTGTAGAGAGGTAGAGTGAACGGGCTTCACTTTGTGGATTTTACTACAGGTTAAGAACTGAATTCCCTTGCTTGTCTCTTGGCAACACAAATTGACATAACTCCTATAGCAGTTCATCAGCTGTGGCAGCATCTGTGACCTCTTCTATCCTTCAGGCCATAGCTACATAATCACTTTAATTTTACATAACTATGCGCCGCAGCCAAAAAGGGATGTCTTGTCTTTTCCCATTGCCCCCCAGCAACTCCTTCCTGTCCTGTGCCCTGTGCTGGCACTAGCATTTGTATGATCAGTCAGTGAGCTGAATCAAGAAACCAGTCTTGGCTGAAAATGAGCCCCAAAACCCCAACTGCAATACACTTTTATAGTGGAACAACTAAGCTGTGTAAGGAGTTTGACATGTGCATAGCTATGGGTAAAGCTGTCTCTGAGAAAAGTACACCCTCTTGGGTCTCACTTTTGTACAACAAAACAGTGGTGCTTAACTCGTCTAAATAAAAGGCTTTCCAAGTCCTTGGTCAAATGGGCCAAAGATCCAACCCAAAGGAGGATACAACAGAGCTTTTAGGTTACCAAAATCTGTTGATTGCATATATGTGCAGATAACTGCGAGCATAATTTTTCTGTGACTTTATTTTCTCTTTCCCTGTTTTGTTTTAGATATTGGTGCATCAAGTGTTAAAAACCCACTTGAGGCTGTCTTTCGTTCTTACAACCAATAAGTGTGGAAGAGAGTGTGAAGTAAGTTGCTTAGAGGGCTTAAGTTAGGTATAGGCCTGGGAGGAAAGAAAGAATCAAATGTAAATGTGACTTCCAGCGGCCTTGTAGCGTAGTGTTACATCTAACTTTCCATTTTCAGCACAGTGCAACATTGATATTTTATTTCATTCTGGGGAGAGAGGGGAGAAGGCTGGCACTTCAAATTAGCAACAGCTGCAGAATTAACACAAGGGTGTTAGTGACTCATTTGGAAAAGTACTAGCTAAAACATTCTGTCTCCTAGAAAAAAAGTTTAAGAAGGGGTTATGATACAAACTTTGAATTTCATGTAAAGTGCCTGTGACCTTCTGGTTTCCTTGGGATAGCTCTTCTGATTGGTGACCATTTGCCTGTGACAATTGCCCATTAAGGGGAGAAGAGTACATGGGGACATTTTAGAGGGGAAAGCATCTCTGTTAACAGGGTCAAAGACTCTAGAATGCTCCTTACTTCTTTTGACCCAGCCAGTTAGCCAAAAATTCAGATTCTTATTGTTCCAGGTAGAAGTAAAAAAGTCGTGATACTCAGTTGTTTCTTTGATATATCTGAACTATTGACAAAGAGCAGTCAAACTTAAATTTCCCCGAACACAGGGATCTTGAATAGTAGAAGCAGTTTCTTTGTTCTTAGTCCCAGATTCCTTTTCCCAATTCACTATTCTCTCTGCTAGGCCTTTTACGGGGCTGTATCCTCAGTGAGTATGCTTAGTTTGTTCTGTACTCTTTCCGTATCTGTATTTTGGGTGAGTTTTTTCCCCTCCTCTGATGAATATGTGTATTTCCCTGTTTTATCCCCAGGTCCTACAAATGGCTTTATTTAACTTTAAGAATAGAAGGCTAAGGGGAGATCTGATTGACGTGTAAATATATTGAATGAGAATGTGTAGACAAGGTGGAGCCAGACACTTCTTGGAGGTGCACCAGAATAGGATCACAAGATAATTCCAGTTGGAAGGGACTTCAGGAGCATTCTAATGCAACTTTGTGCTCAAAGCAAGGTCATCTAGAAGATCAGGCCAGGTTGCTCAGGGCCTTAGCCAGTCTGGTTCTTGAAAGCCTCCAAGGGTGGAGACGCACAGTCTGTCTGTACAACCTGTTCCACTGCTGGCTGTCCTCATGGTGATTCTCTTTTTTTTATCTCCTTATTTCCAGTTTGAACCTCTGTTATTTCAGTTTATGCTCATTGACTTATTGTCACACTGTGCACCACTGTGAGAAACTGGCTCCTTCTCCCTGATAACCTTCTTAAAGGTTTCCATTCTACAAATGGAAAGCTGCTAGTAAGTCCCACCAAAGCCTTCTCTTCTCCAAACGGAGGAAGCCCAGTTCCTTCAGCTTTTTACAGAGCGTGTGATCCAGCTCCCAGCCATCTTGACGTTCCTCCACTGAACTTACTCCAGCTTATCAATGACTTTCTTTTACTGGAGGCCCAAAGCTGCATGTAGTATTCTACATGGGGTCTATCAAATAGAGGATACTCACTTTCCCCACCCAAATCCAACCCAGGAGGCACACCTTACTGCCAGAGCATGCTAATGGCTTATACTCTGCTCACTATCTGCCACCACTCCTCAGGGCTGTTCCACCAGAGCTGTTCCCAGCCAGTCAGTCCCCAGCCTATGTCATTGCAAGGGACTCTTCCTTTCCTGGTGCAGAACTTTGCACTTCTCTGATATAAATATGTTAAACGTGCAGTCCCAGGATAGACCTTTTTAGTGCTCTCCTTGGTGCTGGTCTCCAGGTAGAGTATAACGCATTATTGTGTGACCATCCTGTTAGTTTCATTCCAATCTAGTTGTCCACTTGTCCAGACTATAATTTCTTTACCTTGGGTCCAATAATATCGTGGGACACAATGTCAAAGTCCTTGCTAAAATCAGTGTGAATGACATTCACTGCTCTTCACTTGTCTACAGATGTACTAGTTTTATCACAGAAGGGAACAGGCAATAGGATGTAACACAGTGGACACAAGTTCTGACATGAGAAAGTTGTAATTAGATGTGCAGATTTATTATTTTTTTTTTTCCATAAGGGTGGCCAAGTGCATTAACAGGTGCCAAGAATGGGTCTGGGATCTCTTGGAGACAGTAAAAACACAACTGGACAAGGTCCTGAGCAACCTGGTCTAGTTGAACCTGCTCTAGGAGGGAAGTTGGACTAGATGATCTCCAGACATCCCTTCCAAACTACTGTGTGATTCTATGAAGGAGGCCCTGATAACTATCGTCAGCGTAAGAGGCCCTGAAGTAACTGCTACTATTCCTTCTGTGTTTCGTCATTGTAAGCTGTGATAAAGTATTTGGAAAGGAAGGGTATAGATGGAATTCCCTTTTTCTATTTAGTAGAACATGCATTCTGCAAACATGCAAGTGACATTTCAGTAATCTCTCCATCATGCAAACTTCCTTATCCCATTTTAGCAAATATCTTGTTTAAGCTGCTGAAAATGTGAAGTTTTAGGTTTGTTTGTTTATTTCTTCTGGCAGAACAT
Organism: Psittacus erithacus; assembly: GCA_009867235.2. NCBI lineage: Eukaryota > Metazoa > Chordata > Aves > Psittaciformes > Psittacidae > Psittacus > Psittacus erithacus. Next base: position 68,247 of record WYDI02028122.1, on the reverse strand, counting down.
CATAGTGCTACAAGACTATGCTGTAAATCATGACAGATGTATACATTCTCATACAAACCACTCTTTAGGCTGATATTTCTTGCTCCTGCATCAAATCTGAATTTGTTGATAAGTGTTTGTCTTGGACATGGATTAAAAATTAAATAAAACAATAATCAACCCCAAAGTTAATACTGTTTCTTTCCAAGTAGACATTATTCAGAGCAGAGTACTGAGGAAGACAGTGTTCTGACTTTCTAGTAGTAAAGATGGGAAGAATTAGCATGTTACTGTTGCTGTTCACTGACAGTTCTGCTTCAAGTGACTTTTATTCCAAATTACTGTAAGTTCATCAGCTGCAGAAGCTATGGATATATGAAGGGCTTCCAAATCCACCCACCCAGCTTCTTTAGCCTGCTCTGCTTTTATTAGCACTTCTTTCCAGCATCTATTATATACTCACTCCCACATCTTTTCTAAGGATTTTCAATGGCAGGTATAATAATAGAAAGCTCTCGTGTTCCCAAACCCTCAAGTTAATCTTAAAGATGCTGTTTCTATTAGGTCTTAAAAAAAAAAAACAAACCCAATAAAAAAGTCACGGCTGTAGTTGTCAGCCAGATTGATGATGAGGAAAAATGTAAACCCCACCAAACGGTCAGTTCATTTTTGCACTGTTAACTGAATCCTGTGATCATGGCTCTTCATCAATTCTGAAAATCAGGTTTCTCGTTAGGTGCCAGAATATATATTTAGGGATCTAAGACAGGATTAAGTTGGCCTTTAGATGACTTCCTCGTGGTCAGAAGGTTGCAGAGACAGCAGCGTTACCACTCCAAATCATTATAACAGAGCAGAAATTACTTAATTGAAGACTTCTTTATTTCCTTCTTTATCCTAGAGTGTTTACCTTAACGGTGACAGCTGTTTGAACATAAATAAATGTGAAGCGTTCTACAAAAATACAGGATTTGGAAGAAATTAAGAGGTATTTGTGCACTGGGGATGTTTCTTGTCTTACTGGTTTTAAGTGCTATTCTTGGACTTATACTTATTTGGGGGCCTGAGGCTAGGGAGGAGTGATCTCCAGCATCTAAGATACTAAGTAGCCATGCATCTTTCTGGGAGAAATAGGAAAAAAACCCCACTGCATGGTTTAAAATGACAGAGGAAAGACAGAAGTTTCCTTCGCCATATTGCCCCCAAAAGAGGCAGGAAAACAACTATGCATATTTTATATCTGCTGCCGCTTTCTGTCTTTTAAAACTCCAAGTGGAATTTTATGTCAGATGAATAATTGAATAATGAACAAATAAATAATAAATCCCTTTTTTTTTTTTTTTTTAACTTATATAATGGGTCATTTTCAATGCTCACACTCTATTCAGCTCTGTCTAGGTTAGTTAGTATAGCTGGCTCCTCTTCTACTGATGTTTATATGAAGTTTAGAAATGCATGTATGTTGGACAACAGAACTCCTGGCATTTCCATAGCACACCTTTTTAGGAACAGGGATTTATCTGAGTGTTGTCTTCCAAACTGTTCTGTCTTTCTCAGTGATGGAAAGCGTGCTGCATCTCACCCAATTGCTTTTGTCATCCAGACAGGATGCTGCAGAACCCTGTGCTCTGGTGGTGGTTGCTAATATATACGCACATTTGTAAGATGTGTTGGACATACAGGTTAGTTTAGATTGACCTGCCAATTGTTACAAAATATTCACTGTTGGCAGTTTCCAGTTCCTTGTTATTGTCATTCGTTCTTAAAAGCGTGGTGTCTACTCTGCAGGATAGCCTGTGCTTCAAGTAACCTAGATATTGGGCAGACGGGTGAAGGATGTATGTATGTGCATTATTTATAAAATATCCTGGGTTGCTGTCTGTACAATGAAGGCACTCGTGTAAAGTGGGCACTAGCCGTGATTTTTTTCATAAATTAAGAACTTAGTCCTTCTCTGACACTCATACTGAGCTCCATGTGTTCTCTAATATATATGGCCATAGAATCTAGGCTTTGCAGAAAAATCATGCACCAGAATCTTACTTTTATTTTATCCCAAGAAATAATAAACATTATAACATTAATTTTCATATTTGTTTCATTACAGCTCTCCTTTTTTCAGTTTCAATGAGCTGCAAAATCTCTAGGCCATACCACGCTATTGTTCATGTCAGCCTATAGCTTTAAAGCAGGATTCAGGAGCCATTTGCTCTGGAGCCCTTGGGGACAGCAGACTGAAGGCTCACTGGCATCAAGGGTTCTGTACAAGTCTGAGCAACTGTGGCTGCCTAATGACTGGAGGATGTCAGGAGACAGAGCTGGGACTTCTGGGAGCAGAAAGCTGAGAGCCATGCCTGGGAAGGACAAATATTTCACAGTTTTAGTGAGAATCTTTTGATAATTGATACTTATAGGAATAGCATCTGAAAAAGAGGAAAGGAAAGCATGACTCAGGATACCAATGTGAAAACAACACAGAAGTAGTCTGGTCTCTGTATTTTCATATGATCTAGGCCTCACTGAAGTGATAGGCACCTCTGGAGGAGCTACCTGCTGTTAGTCCTTACTTCTGCACTGAGACCATAGCAGCTGGCCTTGGGAGTAGTGGGTTTGCAGAGAAGGGAGGTGGTTCCACAGGGGAGATCCTGTTTGCTTTCTTTGCCCTTCCTGGCATTGAGCTTATCTCTGGAAGTGGGTTAAATAGGTTCTTAAAGGCTGGCTGTAGACCTGTCTCTTGAGCCTTGTGTTGTCATTCGAGATAGGAAAAGAGAAAAGAGGAAAAGATAAATGAGAAATACAAAGCTGGACACAGGGAAAATATAAGGAAAACTGATTTTGAAAATTGAAAATTGCTGTAGAAAACAGATAAGGAAGAAGAATAAGAGAGAAAAAGAGCAGGGGGAAGAAAAGCACAGTTGACTGGAGAGGCTGTGGCATGTGTGCCAGAGTATGGCACAAGAATACACCTCCAGCTGCCAGGCTATCCATGGGGAGTTGCATCTCCAACAAAAGGAGATTGAAGGCAGTATTGTGCAAGAACTCAGGGGATTGCTAAAGTTCACCAAGAATTAAAGGTTATTTTTGCAAAAACAAAGGAGGGTTTTGGGGAACAGACAGGCAAGTCCTCTGGGAAAAGCCTTGTTTTATATAGATTGTGAGAGGACAAAAGGTACTTGTGGGGCAAATTTGGCAGTTGTCTTTGCTTTGTAACTGATGCAGCCATATTGTGATACTGTAGATAAAGTTTCAGAGGTAAACTCCTCAGAATTTCAGACTTTGATGTTTCTTTTTATTTCTTGTAGATTATATATGTTTTCTTGTTACACTGAAACTAGAGTAAGTGCAAGGGCTTCCTGAATGCCCTCTTAAGTAACATGGTGATATTGCTATTCTTTTTGGTATCTTATATGTTCAGAAATTCATTTATCTCAATAGATCTGGTATGAATCTGATCCAAGAAAATATACAGAATAGCAAAGGCTAAATGGAGTTAGCATCTACTTGGCAGCAGAATATCATTATTGGCAAAAGTGGCTAAACAGTGAGAAAAAAAATAATGAGAAGGCATCCATCTCAGTATAAAAAATTAGAAGAGTATGCATGGGAAATAGAATTCAGTTGACATTATACAGTATGTCAGCCAGAGTGAAACTCTGAGTGAATTCAGAGCAACGTTTTCGTGTCTTTCAAGTTTTACACATACAGAGGCATGCTTTCTTACACAAAAGTTTTCATCATTCATTTGTGCTGTTTGTATGATGCCAGAACACTTAGTATCCAAGCATACTATTTTGGTCAAGTATCAGTCAACTCAAGAGACTAGGGTCAATCCTAGCAGCCTGAGCAGATATGGTGTTTGGGCTAGAAATAATATTCCAGCCTGCTTTGGTGAGCAGGGAGGTGGGCTTTCTATTTAGATTAACATCACTTGGAGGGAAAAGTGGTACCAAGAGAAAGTTTGAAGTCCTAAAGTCACCACCAGAGAATAGCATTTTCAGTTCCTATAACTGAGATGGAATGATTTGTATATTTTAATTCATATTTTTTTGTGAAGTCATTAGAATTGCTCTCAGCTGCACTATAGCGTTTGGAGGTGGTGGAGGTCATGATATCACAAAGGGGTAACAGAGAGCTTGTATTTTTCTGCCAACAGTCTACGCCTGTGGAGCAACACAGCCCTAAAAAGGGCTTTAGTTTTGTGAAGAAGGGGTCACAAATAATAAACAGTGATTTTGCAATTTGATTATGCTATTCTGAAGCCACATCTGACCAAGGGAAGATCCTTTTTATTTTGCTTAGCTTAATGTCTCTTTTTTGGTAGATTCTGGTTTTATTTCTTTTTGTTGTTTTTTAATCATTGGTTCTATTGGTGACATTATCCCTCAAAAAATTATAAAATCCCAGAGTTTTGTGGCATATAGTTTCATCTTGCATCTCTCTCATGTGCAGAGATCCTCTAAGAATGGTATTTAGCATCTAGTTCCTTTATTCTGACAGCAGGGATCTTTGAGATGTAATTGCTGTGCAAGCACTGCGCACAGTGCTAGCGCAGCGAGTGCTGGTGGAAGGCCAGGTATAAGGATTTATTTGGTATTCTGGAATAATTATCCCCAAATAATTTTAAGTGAGGAGAGCTTTCTTCTTGAATAAGAGTGCCATTGTCCAAAACAGCTTAATCCACTTTCAAAGCCAGCTAAACAAGGAAAATTATTCTTATTCTGCAGTGTGATTGCCTTCATTTATAGTGTTACTTATAAATGTTGTTATATTTTAAACGGTTAATCTGATACAATTTTAATGCATACACAAGGCTTCTGTTCCTACTTCTTTCCAGGACGAAGCCTTATAAGTTTGATGATACTGAAGTAAATACACTAGAATGTTAGAGAGTAAAAGCTATCAAAGGTGGAGAATATTGATGCTAACGAGATTTAGAGCTTGTCTACACTTAAAAATATAATGGGATTTATAAGGAAATACTTTTCTGGAATTACTGAATGTTATAAATGCCCATATATATGGTCACATAGCTGCATGTCCATATCAGGGGTTATTTGGGAGTAGTTCTGGTAGACTTCCAAATGTAGACAAAACTTAAGCTGAATTGATGTGCTAAATTAATGTTAATTAAAACTCTGTTAACTGTATTGTCTGCTAATTAATAATTTTAATAGTTTTAATTATATGACTAAATCCAATACCAGAAATAAATAGATGCATGATGAATATTTATTCACTTCGCTCAGTGAACATTTTGCCTGCATACAGTATTCACAACTGGGCTCCACTGCACTCGGCAGAACACAGATGAGATCTCTCTGTGTTCTTTTAGATGTCTTTGTTCTTGAAAATTCTAAGTACTGAAGTTACACAGGTATCTTGAATTTAAGTGTAAATGGAAAGGTTTCTAGGATATGCAGTAGTGCAAAACCTAAGTAATAACATGAATATATGTATCGAGTATATTAACGCTTTTATATTAAATAGTATACTACTAGTAGTAGCTTTATAAATAATAAGCTATGTTGCACAGAAGAATGGATTTGAAGTTGCTTAGCTTTATAAAAACTATGTTTACAATGATGTAAAGGTATACCTATATTTAATTTAATTGCACTAAGTGTTGGCATGAGAGACCAACTCTGCTCAGTTCTAGCCCTCCAATTAAAATTGAAGGGGAATGGAATTAAGTAAGTAACACTGAGTAGAATTTAACTCTAGATACAGAAAAAACCTCAGTTTCAGTCTGTAGCATATTCTGCTTTTGAACAATATGAGCCTTACAGATTTCAAAGAGAATTGTGCATTTGCATCCTAGGGCAGAAATTGGCTGTGTGCTTGGAAGCATGAAATCTCTCAAGGTAATGCTTCATAACTATGGAATGTATCCCATGACTGATATGTAGCTAAGAACACAGAATCAAATTACACGTTAGAAATACTTGAAATTAAATATTTTTCTAGTAAAAGAGAGCATTATTCTGGGTAAACAATATATGTTTTCTTTTTCTTTGCACTGGAATATAAATACATGAAGTATTTAAATGTGTATGTTTTTATTTCCTGGTGGGTGGTTTGGTTTTTTTTTTGAATTTTAGTAATATTTCTTTAAGGAATAAGATGTTTTTTTTTTCATTGAGTTCATTTATTAGAGTTTTATGCTTGACTCTTTTAGGGATTTTTAATTTCTTTTTGCATTCTTTTCTGCACTCCAATTAAGTTTGGAATTTCTGATCTTAAGCAACTAATTTCCAAACATACAGACTTGTTTCAGCAAGGAAAGAACAAACATAATATCCCTAAATTCTCATCGGCATCTGCACAGAAGCATCCACTAAGGTGTCTTTTATTAAATAATTAAAATTACTAAATAAAGAATAAAAATTACTGAAAACAAAAAATAAATTGGTGAACTTTCTTGTCAATATTACTGCATTTAAGAGCAACAAGAATTATGTGACTATTCATATTCTTGCCATTATAGACAAGCTGTTTTGTCCCCATACGGACGTACATACTGTGGCGTCAACTCCACTCACATTTCTTGAATCCATTTGCAGTAAAACCATATACTGCTGAGGTTTAATGGGGGGCATTGAACAGTATCCATCTCATCTTCTTCCCCCGATACTCCTGCCTGCCTAGAATGTTGTTGTGCCAGGTAGGGAAGGTGATGATCACAGTTTTGGCTAAACAGCTCTCATAGTTGGGGAGACCCTTCTCTCTTGCCTTTGATCAACGGAAGGAATTGCTGAGGATCCAACCAAACCTGTAGGGAGCAAATTCTTGTAGGAAATAGAAAACAATGCTTATTTGACATAAAACACGTAATAAATGAAATGCATATTTTCTTATATTTGTTATTTTACCTGAGGTTCTGTTCATGGGAGCCCGGGTGGTCAGGAGGATTGTCTCTGGAAGCTGGGCTTGTCACTGCACGATAGACTACAATGTACTTGGCAACTTACTTAATCAGCTGTTACTCTTTATATTATTAAAACACCCTAGAAGCCCTATCAGAGATCAGGAATCCTTTACATGAGGTATGTAACTGCCACAGAGGCCTTTCGTGTCTTAATGAAACACAGGAGACAAAATGGATTTAGGACCTTATAAACAAACTGGGTAGTAGTAGTGTTTTGTTTGATCATCTTTGGGTTTAAGATAGACATTTTTGGAAACTGTTGCCTAATGTGCATTCAATACCCCGTAACTAATGGGTACTAATAGAGAAATCTCAATAGTTTATTAGGGAAATCTAGGGAGATAATATCAGACTCCTTGAACTCCTGATAAAGAACAAAGCAACACATTTTCTCATTGTCAAAAGAACTATATATATACCTCAGTGAGACACTTTTTGCTAATATTTTCTTTATAGTAACTTTTACAACCTTCAGCTCTGTGTCACTATTCTTAAAAAGCTTAATCTTGGGAACAGCATTTGGAACTATTCATGTAGTTAAGAATACTCACATGATTAAAAATTTGAAGTGCTATCTGACCTTTGCATATGAAGTCGGAAGTATTTTGCCAGTATTTACCATAGCTCAGAATTGTCCGGATTCAGGCAAACACATGTAGGTATGTTGAACTTTGTGTAAGTTTTTAGACACATTTAGTTGGGGTTGGAGAAACACTACACTGGTTATTCTGTTACTTTGCAAAATAAAAGCCAGTTACAAAAAGCACATCTTTCCCTGAAGAGGGATTTCACATGAAGACTGTGCATTTGTATGAAATCTAATGGCCATTTGTTCAGTGAAATTTCACTGCCCTGCTGAGCACAAAATACAGAAGCACTTACAAAATAGAAACTTGCAATGCTGTAAGTTATGTACTTTGAACAATAAATGAACTCTCTTTTACTGAAATGAAGTTTAGGAATGTAGTCATCTTTGTCTCATAATTTTCTGCCTACACACACCCAGTCTGCACTTCTAAGAACAACTCGCCATTGAAGGAGCACACATGTCCTATATCTTTGGTGACAACTGTATATTTTTGTAGTGGAAGATGTCTTTACATTAACAAAAATAACTTCATAATGATTATACATTAGAGTTAGTGGTGCCAGTTTTGTATTATTATGTGCATGCATACTTGTTAGGACATGAATGATATTTTCAGAGTAACCATACAGTTTGTGGAACTATTAAGTGGTTTTGGCTCCATTCAAGTATTCAACAGCATGTTTGTTGAATATGCACTTTCTTTTCTTATTAATCTAATATTGCCGTTTGTTAGGCTGTGATGAGTATGTTCTCCAGACAAGCTAACAAAAGATAACAGATCAGTTCTTTGTCCAGGAAAACAACAAGACTTAAACAGAATATTAGACCAGGGCTTTAGAGGACAACCCATCATTCTGAAGAAGAAAAAGGTCAGTTTGATGCCTCTAACTGTGCTTCAGTACAGGTAAATATAAAACCATAAAGAAAAGTAATTGTCATTTAAGGCCAAGTGTAAAAAGCATAAGCTTCATTATCACTCTGATCTGGATGAACCTTAAACAATGTTTACAGTAAGATTTGGATAGTTGCCTAGCACTGGAGTATACACAATTAAACAACATAGCTGAACTTTTCTTTCATGTCAGTGTACTGCTAAAACGACCTCCATTGTACTCATATGTTAGTAATTCTTGGAACTTACAACATAAACAGGAGTAGAGAACATTTACTTGTAATTCTATCCCATGGTAGCTGAGGGCATGAAGGGCCAGAACTGCATTTTAATCTATACAGCTTCAGAAGTAAATGAGAGATACAAAACAGTGGTAAGGGCATAGTAAAGCATGAACTCAATTCTGACATTGAGTGTTCATATCTGAATTTGGGAGTTGCAAGTATGGACTAATAGTTATTTAACACTGCAAAACTAATTTTGATTGGGTCTGTACACTTCTATTTCTCTGACTAATAAGCATCTGTGTACTCATCTTTGCTTTGGTATAGTAACCCAAGAAAAGTAAACACAAATTACTGAAGGTCTAAAGGAAAGCTGAAACAATAAGCCAACTGGTACACTTTGAAAGTGGATCATTTGAATTGGAACTGCAGTTTGGCATGTCATTAGTCTCAGAAATACTTGTGTTTGACATTGTAACAGTAGGGATTTCCAGAATCACCTACATGATTTCACACTTGTTCTAGTTATTTTTAAATTTTATTTTAAAAGAAATTATTTTGGATACCACTTTGGCATACACATGCATTATAGTAGTTCTTGTAGCCCTTGTAACAAATGTTATCTCATTAATTTGCTGCACTCAGTTTCTATTAAACTGTTTATTTTTATGTGCAGACTATATATGAATGAACATTTTTACTGAAAAACTGTTAATGGCTGTATGTAAAAATGGAAATCAATGTAGGATATGAATTTAAATGTGCTGTATATGAGTTGTTTAAATCTACAATTAACTGGGTTGGGTGCAGTTGGTGACACTACAGAAAGATGAACACTAATTATACTGAATATGAAAGATGCTCTGAACTTTTACCAGCATCCAGAAGAGCAGTTCAAAGCTTACAAGCAAATTATAAACATAAATGCTTCAAATAGACAGTGTTTTCTTTCAAATATTTTTTTCTTTTCAGTCAAGACCTTTTCACCTTTGCTTTTGTAGGAATAACACTAATCCTGTGCAATTACAGATAGTCACAACAGTCACTCATCAGAGATTAAACTAGGTTTTTGTAGTATTTGTAGACGTGAAATTAAAATGTTTAAATTAGACATTCTCTTCACTTTCACTGAGCAGTTTTTACTGCTCATTGACCAAAATTTATTCACACTATTGTCTGAAATGGCAGTTTATTGCAGTTTTGATAGAATAATTATATTCTACTTTGTCTGGATATTCAGCTGGAGAGTGTATTATGTATGCCAGTACTATTGCTGTAAAAATACAGAACTTGGGACTAGTGCGTGGGTTCTTGTATGAGTAGTAGATAACAATTTTATTAGCAGGCCTGCAGCATGCCAGCTAACAGTGTTTGAAAGTGCTTTTCCAAGCAACCCCTATCACAAGCTTTTTATGTCTCTGAATGTACAGCAACTTTATTAACTTTGAAATGAATTTTCTCCTTTGAATTAGGTCTTTGTGCCAGATGCAATTGACATAACATTGCCACCTATTGCCAGTACCTTTCCCTCATATTTTTAACACAAAAAAAAGTTCTTCAATATTTAATGAATTCTTGCATTTTAAATTAGATGGGGTTTTGTATGTCCTGGGAATCCAAAGAAAGTCCCTGGATTACAAAGTCCAATTAATATGTTGGTGCTCTAAGTACATAAATCAATGGAAAGTAACTGTGTAGACTGTGAGAGGAATTCATCGTTTGCTACACACGCTTGCTACACAGCTTTGTGCTTGTAGGCTGGAAACAAGCACTCTATGGGGACACTGGGTTTAGGTGGTGACTGGTATTTAGGTGTGCAAGAATTGCAGGCTGAGGGCAGTAAAAGAAAATGCCAAATTTAAAGGCACATGGCTGGTGTGAATCAGTAAAGTCACAGCTGTGTCCTCTGTAGAGGCTTGCCTGCTAGTTTAGGTGGGGAGCATTTTTTGTTGATACTTATGGGTAACTTCACCTGTATTTCCACCAATTTGAATGAGCTTACACCTAATGAATAGAGAAACTCTGAAAGCCATTACAGTTAGTTCACTTTCAATTGCAATTACCACATTTACTGTAAGAATATTGTGCTACACTGCACCTCTTGTGCCTGTAAATAATTCTGTATTAAGATAATTTTAATGTCTGCTAATATAATTCTACCTTCTCACTGGCAGCAGTTTTCTTCTAATAATATCTAATGGCATGCATTTGTAGCTAGTCCCTCTGTGTACTGGTGCCAGCCATCCCATGCGCAGAACTTGTCACTGCTTCTATGATAAAGTTCTATTAACTAGGTTTAGAGCTAGCCTGTACTTTATTTGTTATGTTCACTTATAAAGTGAGACTTCTCTCAAAATGAGTTTATAGAAAATAATTTGTACAAAATATGTTTCTGAGGTTTTGTTAATTGTAAAAGGAAGATAGCATCTTGTTTGAGTGATATTAGCTTTCAACGTTAATATAAATTACTGTTTAAAGTGAGAGACTGTTACCTAATATTTCATAACGTCCAGATGTCTTTATGTTATATTGCTAATATGGCTGGTTGATTTTTTTAAGACTGTCATTCAAACAGTAAAATAAGTGTTAAAACAATTATCAAAAGATGAAATAGCTGTATCTTCTGGTAGGTATTTTCTGGTGCATGTTTGGATCCAAATCATGTAAGGTGTAAGGTGCTACACAAAGATGAGGTCCTGTTTATGTCCCAAAATAGGCCTAAAGTGATACATGAGTAATGCCTAAACATTGCTTTGATCCTCTGTCCAGATCCATGAATGAGTTTCACGGCTATTGTGATTATCTCAGTAGACTTGAAACACCTAGTTAATATACATCCATGTCAAGATCACTTCAGCTACGCAGATCATGATTTCAGTGGAATTAACAGTTGCATGTTTTACCTCAGAAAGTCAGTGATATGTTCACTCAGCCTCATTCACTGTTCAGTGAAAACTAAAATGCATTTGTAGACCTTTCTATCCAACACACCCAGATGCACAGGTTTAATTTTGTGCAAGTATTCTTTATTTGCACAGTCTATAACCACTGATGTGATTGGGACTAGATAAATGAAGAAACCAGATACATATCATACAGTAGGTTTCCCTCCTAGTTAAGTTTCCCCATAAAATCTTGATGCTTAGCCTATAAATTGCTTGAATAGTTTTGTGGGCTTTTTTTCAATAGATAAATTCTAAGTATGAATTGCTAGAACATTGCTGCCGTAAAGTCTCACTATTTAGTGAATTTACATGTCTTCATCAATTCTTCCAGAAATTTGTTGTTTATTTTTTCATGTCACAAAAAGCTTAACAAAAAAAGCACAAGCCAGTTCAGCTTGTAGAAGACACAAAAAATACAAACCGCTGTAACCCATTAAACTAATTGCAATATTAAAAATTAACATCTCCAGACTCTATGCTTCCTTTTTTTTTTCTAACTTCTGCATCAGGAGAAAAATGGATTTGGCATGCCTGTGAAGCAACATGAATTTGCAGTCAGAAACAAGGACTATTAACAGTAAACCTCCACAAATGCAGTCCTGAAGGACTTTCTTTCAAAACGTGTCTTGTTGTAAAGCACTGGGATTACTCATAGTAGTAAAGATCTGTTCTGGGACTTTACAGGGTTGCCACCCAACCATTTTGTGGCTCCCAAGATATGCAGACCTTTCATAAAACACAGGAACTGAAGAGCAAGTGGAAAGTACTTTTTTATTATCTAGCCTTGCCACTTTGGAGATGCTAGGATGTTTGGGCCTCATAGTGCCATCACATTTTAAGCAGAACTCTCCGGTGCTTTCACTAGCAAGTTCTACTTGAGAACGGATGGCAAGAATATGACCCTGGTGTGATGTGTGCTTGCAGGCTGAGCGGTGGTGGGAGGTCAGCTGTGGAATGTGGGAAAGCGGCTGAACTGCTGAAGTCATGCAGGGAATGTTAAATGTGTCTCCAGCTGGCAGGGAGCTGCGGCTTAACCCCAAGTTCCAGGTTCTGGGTATTGCTGAGTGTTCCCAGCACCCTCAGCTCCTGCTGCCCTGAGCACGGCGCCAATATGTGTTGCAAATGGATCCAGGAGAAAATGAAATGCCTGTCACCTTTTAGTGGACTTTAATGGCAAATGATGTGAGGCAGCAAAGGCTTAAACTTTATTATTATAAACTATTACAGTAGCCCTACCCAGGCAGTGAGAAGCTTGGTCCAGGAAAGTTAAATTGTGCAACTCTCAGTAGAGAGAAAAAGGGTTCTTACATTTTTCTTTTATATTTCCTTGGGGTATGTTCCTCTTAAGAGAAAATGCAATTAATCCTTCTTTAACAACCCTCTAGTTTAGTAGGGGTGTTCTCCATCAATTTAGCTGACAAGTTCCAATTTCACAGTAAAACCAACAGGGGAAGTGCTTGCTGCCTACCTGGCATGAAAAAGGCAGAGGGAGAGTAGGTGGGAAATGTGTTACAACCTATCGTCTGGGTGGACAGTCAGAATTTCCTCAGGTCCCCTAGTGTTCCTCGATTAGCAGAGCAGCTGCTGTGAATACCCCCTAAGGGATACCTGCAGGTATTTTTATAGTTTTTTTTATCACGCTGACATAAGCTTACTTTGTCTCAGCCCTGTGCTAAAAGAAAACCTTGTGGGGCAGTGCCTGACTTGAGTTAAACATCCTGCTGAGGTATCAGCAAGGTGACTGCTGGCCCAAGGGCTCAGGCTATGTAATCCCAGGCCTATTGGAAGAAGGCTGTGTAGACATATTCTATGTTGTTTAAAGGTATGCTGAGGAAAGAACTGGAGAGCATGACAGTAAAACTCAAAGAGATGGCAACTGTGTTAGGAATAACATAGGACTATAGAGTCCTATCTATTAAATATGATATAATCAACAGTTGCAAATGGATTATTACAAACTGCAGTATCTAACTGGCAAACCATGTAAGGCCCTACCAACAGTCCCCAGCTGGAAATTCCTTGATGCCTTCCTAAGGTCAATTTTCATAATAAGTTTACAACATTAAATCATCAAGAGAATGCATTGATCGCTTGTTTTTCAGCTTTTGTTTAGCTAGAGGCTCCACCCAAGTAACTCTGGTCATAAGACATTTTCTTCTGTTAGAGTCATAACTCAGGATGTGTCACAAATGCCATTAACATTGAAACAGCAGTGGGCTGTGCCTCCTTATTTCTAATCCTGACCACAAACCTCTTGACTCTGGATCAGAAACAAAATGGAGAAACATGAGAAAAATGCATTTTTAAACTTTTCCTATGCAAGCAATAATTTAAGGGGGTTTAGAAATTAACTCTGGTGAATCTTGCTGCACAGATTTCAGATGTTACTTTGACCAGCTGACTGCACTCCCTCCCCTGCTTAGGCTCTCCCTGCTCATATACCTTCCCAGTGGAGGCAGCAAAGGGACATCTGCCCATGCCTCTGCTCTTGCAGAGTTTGATACTACCAGTCAGGTTTACTTTCCTTGATGCATAATAAACACTGCTTCTTGAAGCAAGGTGTTCCCTACCTTGGTAACTACAGAAGGCTGCCTGGGAGCAGAGAAGAAAGTTTGCTGTAGGCAGTAGGTGAAAAAGGAGTATATGTGGAGCTGAAATAGAGCTGCACTGAGAAAAAACCTAGCTGGGAGAGGGGATGGGGACTCAGCAGCCGAGGGAATAAAGAAAAGCAGCAGCAGAAAGAGTACTTTGCAAGCTCACGAAAGCTTACTTTCTAGCCTCCTCCTCAGTCTCTCCTATGGGAATAAAATGCTTCTCACAGTCAGGAGGTGGAGTGCCTGGAAAGTAACCCTAATGGTGAGGGAGGGTGGGGAGATGTGGGGAAAAAAGGTTGCTGAGCTAAGGTGCCACGCGTCATACTTGGAGCAGCTGAGGCTCAAGCATTCCCTTCTGCTTTACTGCTAGTCAGGCATTTTTGGCAGAAGAGCAAAAAGGACACCTGGAGGCAGCAATACCTCAGACTACTAGAGGAAGGCTTGTAAATGCTCGTCTGCCAAAGCCTGACTTGCAGTAAGAATATTCACTGCTCTCCAGTAGTCAACAAAGTCATTGCTGTATGGTATCAATAGAAACGGCTTGTGCAAGTGGCGGGTCTGAAGGAGATGAACAGAAGACGAATGTTAAGGGCTCATAATTTGTGCTCCAAGGTCTGCAGCTCAATTCAGATCAGTATCCTATAATACAGAAGATGCATTGTAAAACTAAAGCTGTGTTTTCAGATGTATTCTTTTGTAACAGTACCAACTTTAAGCATCCCTCTTTGTCTCCAACTATTCTTTCTCCCCATATTACCCCATCAACAATGCCAGCAGAGCTGTTAGTGGGGCCATACAATGAAATAGATCTGGGAACCGGTCCAGGTTAAAAATAAACAGCAAAAATGAATACCAGGAACAAGGAGGATAAGGGGGGAAATGTTTATGCTAGCACTGTTGCTGAAAGACATGTAAGAAACTTTGCACTAGTGAATTCTCATTTACTGTTGGAGAAAATGACAGTTGATGATGTGCAAAATAAAACATCAGATCTCTGTCCTAACAGTATGAGAAGAGCAACTGTGATTATTATTTACTGTCATATCTTATAAAAAGGTAAACTAGTATTCATTTATTACATAAATGTTACTGCCATGGAGAATGTGGCCTAGTAAGGCCCCCCTGTAAAATCTGTAAGTAAAAAAGGGGTTACAGAAGTTAAATATTAAAAATTGCTTTTGTGTTACAGCAGAGGAGAAAGTAGTTGTGAAACTCGGTCTAGAATTAGGGAGCTTCTAGATAAAATCCTGTGCTATAGTATCAGAATACTTTAATGCTAGATTTTGTAGTCTTTGGTATAAAGTAGACTAATAGTCATGATAAAAGGCTAATTGATATATATAAAGAATGGATATTTATTTTCATTTCTACAAATGAAATGAGGAACTTAATTTAATCTCGAAGTATAGAAATAGGGGGAAAATGAGCTACCTTTTCCAAGTAGAGATTAATGACTGCTGCTGTACAGCATAAAAAATAATCCAGTCAGTCAGTCTGTTCTTATTGTGAAATCATACCACAGATCATGAAATAAGATCATGAAGTGAAAATGGAATGAGAAAAGCATGCTATATTTGGGGAGAAATTAGATTTACAAAGGCTAGGGCACCCTTTCTGATGTATTTGTAAATAGGTCTTTTTATTCATGTAAATAGGGCATGCCACATTATATTTCATATCTGCAGTTAGTTAAAAACAAACAAGAGAAACACAGCAGGGAATGACTGACTGGGTGTTGAGATGACGGCATTTCTGCGTATGCGGTAAAGCAGGGTGCCAAAAGCAGAGGTCTTTCCACACCCAAGGAACTTTGCCAACCTCTTCTAACATCCCAACACCTTGAAGAAACCTATTTTGTCTTAAAGCAGAATTCTTTTAAATAGTTTCAAACATAGCCTTATCTGTCTGGGTTTAATGCCTTATAAAGTGAATTAAAAGACTGGATTTTAGGGGGACTAACACTTATGTGATGAGAACTATCTGAAGATTTTTTTTTTTAGTTGAAGACAATACATTTATCATCCACCTGAACTGTAACATTTGTAGAGATTTTAGTGAAACAAGAACAATTTTTTGCCCCAATTAATTTTTAATATGTTTAAAGTTAATTTAAAATTAAGATAATTTTGAAATTTTGTATTTAATGATTTAATAAGAAAAAGGTAAGAATGATGTAAATAGGTGTATTGTAAATAACTTTAGTGAGGTTTATTGTTGTTGCTGTCATGCCTGCTGCCAATGTCAAAATTAGCTCAGATTTGTTGGTGTATTGTCTCTGGACCCTTCTTGCTCATCCATCTTCCAGATCAAATGCTTCCTTCTATATTTAAGAGCTCTTGTCCTTATTTCTATGTCCTGATTTCTGGAAGACAGGGGTACATCCTTTATCTTCTTCCTGGCTAATAAAAGGGTTGATTGAACTACACTGCTGTAAGACAAATAATTTTTAATCAACTTCTACCTCTGCTCTTCTTTCCTTTTGCTTTGCTTTTTGCTGCTTTTGCTTTTCACAGATTTTGCAAGTACTTCAGCAAAAATTGCATAGTTTATGAGAGTTCATTTTTCACTTATTTTACATCTGGTAAATTGTCTCTTATTGTACAATGTTTAAGATTTGAGAATGAGAATGTAGTTTATAAAGGTGTGAATGATGTTGACATGGGTTTATTCCAACCACAGCCGAGTCAGAAAAATCCTTAATTCCCCAAAACAGGAAAGATTTCCAATCTGATGTAACTGTCTAAAGACACTGTAGCTAGTAAGAAGTGAGCAAAGTTGTCAGCATTCAATGGCTGTTTGTTGGTAATGTGAAATGAGACGCTGGTCTCAGGTTGTGTTTGTTGTAGTTACAGAGGCCACTGTCTCAGTTGTCATCCTTCTTCGTATGCTTAGTAGAGAGTTAAAAAAGCATCACTGCATCCTCATTTCTTTTCAAAAGAAAACCTCAAAAGCAGGATTGAAACAAGTCCATGGGGCAGGTTGGGGAAGCTTGCTCTCTCACTGCCCACATTGTACATCCTTTTGTGGAAATTGGGATCTTGTAATTTCCAGAGCTACTAAACTAGCTTTGAGTGAGACAAGGAAGGGCTTTCATGTTTAGCTTCAAGATGAATTTAAGTTTTAACTTTGAGATTAATGTCTTAATTCAAATTTAAGCAAGTCCTTAACTAAAAAAAATCCAAACCCCAAAACTAAGCCTTTTGAGATTTAATGGGAAAATCATGCAGTGCTGGCTGTGGGGCAATAAGCGAGGACTCAGGCCAAATGCAGAACATCTTTTCTGTGAATGTCTTGTCACCAGTCCCTAGGATTTCAAAGGCAATAAGTAGGATCATGCTCAGTGAAGAGAGAATAAAAATACAGGTTATAGGTAAGTTTTAAGGCTGTAAAGAGGCTAACAATAAAAACCTGCTTCATAGAATCATAGAATACCACTGGTACCCTGGGATGATCCACTACAGCTAACCTGGGAGCTGTTAGTTACTCCCTAGTTAGTCAGGAAAGTTTAACACTGGGGCCATTTGTCTACTGGCCTTCGTCAGTGAGGTTGAACATGCCATAGATGAGCAAAAGATTTGATTGCGAAGGTGTTAAGATGCTAAATACTCAACTTGATGCTGAGTTACTGAACAGGCTGTTAAAAACAGATGCACAAATGGGGAAAAGTCTTTAGAATCACAGAATCATAGAATGGTTTGGATTGGAAAGGACCTTAAGATCGTCTGGTTCCAACCCCCCTGCCACAGGCAGGGACACCTCACACTAGACCAGGTTGCTCAAGGTCCTGTCCAGCCTGGCCTTGAACACTGCCAGGAGTGTTCACAACTTCCTTAGGCAGCCTGTTCCAATGCCTCACTACCCTCGCAGTAAAGAACTTCTTTCTTATATCCAACCTATATCTCCAGTTTTGGTTTGAACCCATTGCTCCATGTCCTATCACTACAGTCCCTGATGAAAGAGTCTCCATCTGGCATCCTTGTAGGCCTCCTTCAGATGCTGGAAGGCTGCTATGAGGTCTTCACAGAGCCTTCTCTTCTCCAGGCTGAACAGCCCCAACTTTCTACCCTGTCAAAAAAAAACTTGCTGTCTTCTGCTTACTTTTGAGGATAGCTCCCTAAGATGGTTACAGATGTTCCACCATCTGTAAATGAAGAGTTTAGTAATAGTAAACAATAATAACAAATATTAATGGTAGTAATAATGTTGAGAAGATGCATTATTTGTTCAGTGCTTCAAGTGTGTTAACAAATGTGTTAAGTAAATCCAATTAGTAATTAAAGTTTGGGTGAGTAATAGAAAAATATGCTCAATGAATTAGATTGGAAAATCATTAGCTAAAATTGAAATTGCCATTCCTTCTTTGGTCCATCTTTTGTAGAAAGGTGAAACCCAGGATTGTTATTTTTATACACTGTGAAAACTGAGTAAAAATTAATGGGTGTCTTATAATTAAATGACAACACATTCATTAGCATAGAGTTATGGAACTAAAATATTCCATACGTGACTGTAGTATATTTTAATTTTTCTAAAACATTTATGTATTGAGTGCTGCACACAGGCACAACTTCTGCAAAGCACAATTTCTAGTTGCACAGTGAGATCTGACATTTCAAATACTGAGGAAACAAATCGCTGTCAACAGGCTTGCAGAAATTTCTACTTGAAAATAATGAATTCAGGAAATACCTTGTGCCTGACTCCAGCAACAGTCTCTTCCTCCCTAAGAGAGATTCCTGCTCTGTGCTCCACAGTGATGGCAAACATGCAGGCTGGGGCAGGGGGAAGTGGAAAAAGGATCTGTATCAAATTCAAATGTCTTTCCGTATGGATCCATGTCACTGTTTTTGTTTACATGAGGCAAAGTTCTGTTCTCTCAGGAAAGGTCTGCATTCTGCAACTGAATGCACTATTTTTTCCTCAAAGAACAGGCAAATGCATCCTAAGCTGTCTAGGATAGCAGCCACTGTGGGCTAACATTTTAAATCCAATCCGTCTCTGCTATTCAGCCACCATTTCCAATTCAGTATTGAATTATTTCCATAATTCTCCTCTGTCTGACCTGACTTCTGCTCTTTATGACTAAGGGAGCAGGGAATCTATACACAGATCAAGAGAGTCAGCATCATTTTATGCTGTGAACTTGTCTTCGAATTTGGAAGAAAGTGGTACTGTGGAGTTGTTCATTTTATCTCTCGAATAGTTATATCCATTCAGATATCTCTGAAAGAAAAAGAAGATACGAATGTGTTAAAAAAGCAATATTTTGTGTTGATGAACACCCTCTCCCCCTCCCTAAGACCCAAGTATAAAAGAAAACAAGGAATGGTCTTATTATTATACGATGATCATTGTGGTTTTCCTTTGTGTTCCTAACTAGGATGGACAGGGGCTGTGATTCTTCATTGCTTTGCCTCTTATGAAAGTATTTATAACAAAACAAAGTGGGTATAACATGTCTGTTATTCACAGCCTTCAAATTAATCTAAATCTAAATCAAATCTTCAGTAGTCTTCTAACACTATAATGAATGACTACCTAGAGCATGTGGAATTCATGAGTCAGATCCCAGATCACCCCCCCTTCTCAGGCTACCTGTCTCTCATCAGCCTGCCAGTAATGGACAGCTTAGGTAGTCTGTAAATAGCACAAAAGGTTGGTCCAAGAGTACAAGACAGTAGGAAGTCTAGCAGCAGGGACATCTCCCAGAATGCTGCAATTCCTAAATCATGCCTTTAGTTAAAACCCTTTTGTACCTTCAAAGAAATAAATCCTGACTTTGGCATTTGTGTAGTCCTGATTTGCTTTCAAACAGGGGCCAGATTTCCTATTTCAAGACTCGCCTGTCAACACAATGTCTAGTTCTTTTGTCTAAACTAAAAATCTGTATTGGTCCACCTATATATATATATATATATGTATGTATCTATATATCTATATCTATATCTATATATCTAATCTATATATCTTTTGCCAATCAGATGCTTAAATCAGATCTAATACCCATTATGAATGTTTGCTGGCTGCAGATGCACAGCTTCCTGTCTGATGACTGCTCCCACATTTCCATTTTCTGTATTTCATATAGCCATTTTCAATTTCATAATATTTGTAGTAGCCTGCCAGATCACTTCAGCAAGGTAGATAGAAAAATGCACTTTTCCTTACATGACTCTCATGGTTTCTGTTTTCTCTTTTTGTTTCTCCCAGTTAAAACCAGCGACATACATGAATGAAATGACAGATCACCACCATTTGCATTTGCTCATGTGTTACCTCTATAATCTTTTAGATTCTTCTGTTGACTCTTGGCTCATAAAATAAATTATCCCAGCATATAAAAGTTTGAACAGTAGTCTGTGTGAAGGAAACAATACTATCTCCAGTTCTCCACTCAGCTCTGCAGTGCAAGGAACTTTTCACTATCACACTTGAATGTATCTTACCTAAGTCTCCTATGTTGACTACAGAGGTTTTAAGACACTACAGTAAGAATTAGATGATGGTAATCACTAGAGGTGCTGTGCATTCTATCATGATCACCAAAAGACTAACCTAATTTATACTGTGTTTATACCTGGTTTATGCAGTTTTGATGTTCTCAAATGATTAAGATATTCAAATCCCGATCCTGGAAAAAGAATTGAAACCTCATTCGACTTAGTGGCTTTCTTGATCATGCCTAAACCAGTGCTTGTCGAACAATTATTGATTGCACATTTCAGTAACATTTTATTTAGATGTCATTTTCTTTAGTAGTAAGTGATGTTTTTTGAAATCCTGTAAGTATTCTGCTCTCTCTTCTATGTTATGAAGAGATCAAAAGCAGTACTGGCTTGAGAAAAAGATTGAATTTGATCTCCCAAATATTGTGTGAGTCAACTACTTTAAGGAAAACATCAAGATTACAAACAGGTAACATGAAACATGGACAAAACTATCAGCTATTACACTGTTTGGGTCATGCTGCAAGTGTAGAAGCAGAACTGCTTTAAAGTCAATATTACTAACCAATATTGGATTGTATAAAAGGTCAAAGTACATAAAATCCTATTTAAATTCCAAAGGTAAAAAAAATTTTGCTAGAAGTGCATGCAATAACAGGCTTTTTTAAAAATCTTCAAGTATGAATAGAAAAGCAGCAGCAGATAAAGAGCAACCATAGCTGTAATATAATAGTATTAATGCCTCCTTTTTCATTGCTAGGTTCAAAATAGTTTTAAATTACAATCCCAGGATTATCAGTGTCTTTTACTACAGAGGAATGAGTTCACAGTGGAGGAATCATGCAGTGGCAGAAGTAGAATAGAGCCTACATAGCTCTCTTGTATCCTAGTGTGGTGTATTGGTCACTAGAACCCTTTACCCTTTTTTGCTGACAGGCTCAAAGGGACAACCTTGAAACTGTATGTTGTCATCTCCCTTTTGTATTGGCTTTGCGTACTTGGATATGTGTACTGTAGTCCTTTTACTGAAAGTAAGTTCAAAATTAGTGTACAAATTAGAATCTGAGGAGTAGTAAACTGTGGGGTAACAGATACTCGATTAAAATGATAAATGATATTCCGAGCATATCAGCAAGCTGTTACTAAAGTTTTAAGCAAATCTGTAGTAATACAGATTTCAGTGGATACTGAAGTAAAGGCATGTATTGTCAAACTTGATGTGAATAGACTCCCATCTGTTGTCACAAAGTGTGCCTTTTTAATGCTCAAATGTATGTCTCAAGCTCTTGCGCAAAGTGGTTTTCTCTTCTTTTCTCTTCTTGTAGCAACTGTATTTCCTGAGGAGCAATGTTGAATGGTAAAGGCAGAAACTTCTAGATACGCTCTTAGTTAATTTGCTAAAGGCAAAACTCATCTCTTCTGCACAAACCCCACTTTGCGAAGGTGCTGAACAGCTGGCAATCAGATGATAAATACATCCCAGGATGGTACCCATCTCTTAACAGCTTTTTTACCAGACGGCCTGCCCCACGCGCTGCCTGGTTCCTGTAACTGATGGGAAACCCTAGAGCCTGTGGTTTGGAGGAGTGCATAGGGACCTGTCCAGTTCACTGCATCTAGAGCTAAATCTGCTCCCACAGGATTTAGAAGTAAAATGTCTGATGATTTTAACAAAACCAGAATGTACTTCCCTGTTCCACCACATCTGCCAGTGCAGCCTTGCTGGGGTTGAAAAAAACGGGTTTTTGTGATCTGCATTCCGCATGTGTGAATGCCCATATATCTGCCTTTCAGACTAAGCATACGCACATACGGAATATTTTAGACAGAGTTTTGACTTCCATGCTATTTTTAAAGTGCATTATGAACTGGTGAGTTTATATAAATACTGCGCAACAGTGATAGCCTCAAAACTTCAAGGTTGCTTAATATGTTGCGATGAGTCAGTGAGGCTGTTGGCAATGCAGAAGAGGCAGTCCTCTGCAGAACTGGAGGCTGCGGGTGGGTGGTGAAGTGTTCTTAAATACATCATACACAAACTTTCCGAATAAGTAAAAATGCGATTTCTCTAATTGAATATGCTTCTATTCTTCCTACCGCGGGGATTTATGGGCTCCCTCTAGTGGGTAATTGCAGCGTATGAGCTTTTCTGACGGGTTTGTTCTCGGAGAGTTTACAGCCGAGAGACAAGATGGCTGACAGGCTGCAAGAGCCTCGGCATTTAAAATCTTTCCGTGCTTCTTGTCAGCCCGTGCCTGCCGCCGCTCTCAGCGAAGTGACGGGGAAAGTTACACAGGGCGTACGATGCGCCCGTTACCACCCGGTTTGTGCGAGAGCGGAGGCCTCGACAGGGCTCATGGCTCAGGAGCCTGCGCTGCCTCTCCCCCGGCGGCCGTGTCTGAGGGCGGCCGGTAGAGCCCTGCTGGCGGTCCTGTGCGAGGAGGGCGCGTCGCGGCGCTGCTGGCAGTTTCCCGCCGAGGCGTTGGAGGAGCCGCACCGCTCGCTCCCAGCCTGGGCACCGGGGAGATCTCTCCGCTCCAAGGCCCCGCCGCTGCCCGTTCTCCCCCGGCCTCGGGGGTATCCCCACGCCGCGGTAGGAAGCGCGGGGCACGATGACAAGCGAATTGGCTTGGCCCTAGCGTAGCCGGCTGTGTGTCCAGGGCTGGGGCCGGGCTCCTCGCCCCGCGGTCGCCTGCTCTTCAGCGAGTGGGTTAGGCCGTCCGCTGAAACCAAATCTTAACAGTCTTAAGCCGCATTATATGATGAAAACCTTTGATTATTAAAACTGAGAACGTTTTATGGAGCTCGCTTACTCTCGGTTGCTTTTAGAGAAAACATTTCGTTGTAGAAAGTAATTGGTTTAGCTTTTTTTTTTCAGTCTGTTCTACTTCCTGGTTCTTGTAACACAAAGCTGGAGGGTCTGGGGTGCAAACGGTGGTGGGGAGTTTGGTTGTTGCCGTGTATTTCTTCTTGTCTTACGTTTTAGTGTGCTTTGTAGTATTTTTCTGAGATTCAGAGGTTTGGAGATTGTTGGGGCTTTTTTTGGGGGTGGTATATGTGTTTGGTTTTGTTTAGTTTTCTCTTTTTAGGGGGTTTTAGTAGGGTTTTTAATTAAGGGGTTTATTTATGCATTTGGGGCTAATTTGACCAGATAGTGTCCTGCTAAGCTTGCATTGCAAGAAGAATATGTGCATGTCGTCTGAGATATGCTTAAAACAAACTGTGGGTTACTTCAGGAAGTGAATGGCTGGACTCTTGAATGGTAAATTGTGCAGTTAGCTGCAAAAGTAATTAAATTTGATTTTTTTTCCCATTATACTGGCACAAAATAAGAGTGGGAAAATGTCACTGAAACAATTAAAACTGGCAGTGAAAAATAAAGAGTTGTTTTGGGTTAGGTTTTTCTGTCTTCTTTCCCATACCTCCAGCATAGTTATATTTATAACTGAGTTTGTGTCTCTTGTGGTCTCGATTACATCCTGTGTTTTTAGCTGGCAGCGTTTCCTCTGCAGAGGCCCTCTTCTGTATGCCGGCATGCATTTCTGTGTATATTAACAGAATCAAGACGAAATAGTAAATGAAACTATGCCGCCCCCCGCCCAATAAGTGGGATTTTAATATTAATGCTTGGAACAAAACAAGTAGTGTATCTATCATCGTTTTTCTTTTTGTGAAACCACTGAGTCCTAGCTATGTATTGTCAATGAAGATTGAACCATTCATTTAAGTCATCAAATCTGTTACACAGACTTCTCTCCCATTCTTTAAATATTTAAAGACTCTTATTTCTTCAGTAACGTTTTCTGGTAGTGGGGCTTGGCTTTTCCAAAGTATTCTGTGTTTCAGAATCAGGATGTGAATCCTCACCTCCAGAAATGTCTTTTTATTTCAGTTTGCTTGGAAGCATTTTTGGAACAGTGAACTCTTAACAGCTGTATTCAATCTTGAGTAAAATCACTTCCTGAAAAAAATGAAATTAAACTTAATATACAAGCTTGCTTGGAATATAATACCATGGAATTATGGAACTTTGTGATTATGAAACCGAATCCATTCACCCTGCTGAGGTAATTTCTTGTAAATTGTACACTATGGAAATCTTTAATCAATGTCAGTGTTTTTAAAGCTAAAATTCATACTTTTCAAATGTGCTTTTTATTTCCCCTCACCCATAGAGTGCATTAGTTTTCTGGGGTTGTTTTGGGGTTTGTTTGTTTTTTTCCCCGAAGAATTTTCAGTTATGGTTGTACAAGGTGGGAGAGGAGAGGAGGTAGGGAGCAAAGAATGGCGCTCTTACCTGCTCTGCTTGGCATCATAAGTGCAGTCATGAAAATCATGAAACTGATTAATAAAAGACAGGTATGTAAAAGCTGCATCTGATTTTGTAAAAAGCAGTAATTTAAAAATCAAGCAGTTCTTCAGTTTAACATTGCTTGTTACACAGAAGGGGTGGGACGTATTCTGTATTTTTTACATACATATATTAAAGATGAAATGGGAGATTCCGGATGTATTTATACTGCGATCCAGAAGTAGAAACTTAGGTAGCCTGAATATTGGTAAGCATTGCTCTTGTGGTATAGACTAAAACCACAGAATAATGCTCAGCTCACAGGCAGGCTTACACCAGTGAAGCTAAAACCCACCTTGCGGTGACTATACTGCTGAGGGTGCATGGGCTTCAAAATGCAAAACATAACCAAAAGCATCCACACACTGAAGCTGCGTGTTAGAATTGTTGACATAGGTTTGGCATTCTTCTGACTTAATGATTCAGGACTTCAGAACACAACCAAAAAGACCAACACACCAAACTGAAATTACTCAGTTATATTTAGATTTTAAATAGAGGATTAGGATGTTTAAATCCTTGCAGAGGCTGAGGAGTTGAGTCAGTCATTGGGGTCCTGCCTTAGCTGGCACATAATTCTGTTTGTACCTAAGTATCTAAATGTATTTTGAATGTATTTCTTCATTCAGTAGCTTGGAAGCAGAAAAATAAGGCAGAGATTCAAATGTGGTTTTCTTGTATTTGGGATGATGCCGTAGCCACAGGTTAGAGTCTATTCTCCTTTTTCCTTATTAGCATTTCATTGTTTTACATAAATGGTGACCACATTGGTAGGAGAAATTGAGAGAGATCCACTCCTGAATGCTCAAGGCAGCAGGTGCTAAGATGGGGTGCAAGTGCTGGCTCCAGGTTGAATTTAGGGCTCTCGTTTCCACTGGGATGTTCAAAATGTGTGTTTTTTCTGCAACTCCTTGCATGTATGGTTTTCTTCTGGAGCATGTGTGGTTTCTCTTCCTTTTCCCTTTTCTCATGGCATGAGTAACCTAAGGGCCTATCTTGGAGCAGGAAATTCCAGGAGGGGGAAGGCCACCTACTAAGTGCTACAGTAGCTAGCCAAGTGACTGACACACTGCCATTTAACTTCCTATGCTGTCAGCTTTACAGAGAAACCTCACTTTCAGCAGGAGTTTTGCTTTAAAATCAAGTTTTCCTTCCTGATTTACCAGGAGAGAACAACAACAACAACAAAAAAGTAATCTGAAATCTGGAAAATACTCTAAATTCTAAGAAAAGTTGAATTTTGTGTAAATGCTGACCTTTGGCTGTATTTAGCTAACAAATTCCTTGTATGTGTCATATGGATTCTGGAAAGTAAAAAAGGTAGATGTTCGTATACTTATATGCCCAGCATTGCCCATTTGAGAAGGACAGTCTTTAACTTTAGTAATGTTTGCTATTTTTATGATTCATCAGCCTAGAGAACTTAGAGGACAAGTTAATTATCTGTTGTGAAGTGGTGGGGTTCTCTTACTGCTTCATATATACCATTTTGCTTTATTTTTGGATTAGCTGCATTTCTCTGTGGAAAATGTAGGTGTAAATTGCGGTAATGCAACAGGCTACTTATTGCAGTACAAATACTTTTGCACGAAAAAAGGTACACATTGGCAGTTTTAATGCAAATAAGAATAATTGCTTTTGCCCCACTTGAGCTAGGCTATGGCTCTGAGGGAAGCAGAGTATACTTTAGGGCTTTGACTGCTTTATGGTTGGAACACCCTATTTTAGTTTTTGTAAAATGCAGATTATATGCTCATCTGTTTTATGATAAAGCCCTCTTGGGAACAAAATTAGATTCCTTCTTAACATGATTTCTGTTTATTTTATCTGGATTCATATAACTACATTTAAATTCTGCCCACCCCAACCAGTTTCTTCCTTTTTATCACCGACAAAAGAACTGAGCATTTTTTCCATTCCTTGTCCAGATTGTTAAAATGCCCCTGAGGACCTTTGTTTACAGTGTCTTCTCATTCTTTTTTTTCCTTGACATTCTCCCCTCCCTCCAGCAGTGAGATACTAATTAAAGAGAGGACACGGTGACCCTGGGTTGTTTA
The DNA here is from genome assembly GCA_009867235.2 of Psittacus erithacus. Lineage (NCBI taxonomy): Eukaryota > Metazoa > Chordata > Aves > Psittaciformes > Psittacidae > Psittacus > Psittacus erithacus. The sequence continues at coordinate 41,245 of WYDI02028122.1, read as the reverse complement.
AGAGTAGCAGGGGAGGGGTGGTGGCACAATGACAAAACCATCCCTGCAGGAAGTAATCAGGCTGGAGATTCAGCACAATGCTCGCTTCCATCACCTGAAAATCCCTTGAAATTTGGAGAATCCAGCCCAGAAGCAGATTTATTTTCCCTTTAATAAGCTATCTTCATTACAAACAAAGCCTCAGTATCTCCTTGTGTCAGTCTGTTTGTTTAATAGGGTCATTATACAAGTTTTTTTCTTGAACAGCTATTGAAAAATATTTCTCTTCATTGTTTGTAAAGTAAAAGCAGTATTAATAGTAGCATGTTACCAAGTATCATCTACATTTGCCTTTAGTTTCAAGGGAAAATAAGTTGGTTATCATGCTATCAACCAGCAGGATTACAGTCTTATCTAGTAAATATGAATTTCACAATTTCATGATGGCTATTATTACTTACTTACTAACTCATCGGTGCTTGTGGTATTTTACAAGAATCTAGTGACAAGAGATTCCAGGATTCTTTCCAGATTACGTTTTGTAAACTGGACCAAAAAAATCATCACTTTGGATTTACACCTGTTAAAATAAGAGTTCTGTCTACCCAGAAACCTTGCTGCAGGGCATTTCCAGCACCAGATAAAGGCAGGGTCCTGCAGTGTGCGCTACAGCACCCACTGCCTGCTCCTGCGCAGCATTCTGCTGGCGAAGCCAAGGAGGCTCTGTTGATATGATAGTGCAGCCAATGAGATAAATCAGCAGGCTGTAGCCGTAGCACTCAATCTTCAGTGTTATCTTTACAGTTTTATCTTGTACCCATCAAAGAATCCAGCTGATTTCAGTAGCTATCTGCTTGGGCTGGCCTGCAGAAATCAAATTGCAGTGTTGAAGTTAGCAATGTTACCATTCCTGACCAGAGGCCTTCAATTGGAAAAAAAAAATCCCACTGTCTAGGAGCTGGATCAAACTATAGACAACGTGCTTTAAAATGCATAATGGAGGTATTTTTTTGATTTTTTTACCTTCATGGAATTTTTTTAACAATTAAGAATAAAGTCAGCTAGGAGAAACACTTAGAAGAGCCCTGTTTGAGGCAGAGGAGAGAACATGGTTATGTCTTACTCCATGGTCTGGACAAATTGTTGTCTTCTTAAAGTAATCTCTTAACTCTGAGGTTTTGTCTGGTTTTGTTTTTCCTTAAAAAACCATAAAAATCCCTGGAGGTGTGGTGCTAACTGGAAAAATTGTAAGTTTTATTATGCCCATTTTACTGCGTGATTGATTGTTGCACAGTCAATCTGTGCAACAAGGTTTGCACTTAAAAATAAAACATTGTCTCTTCAGCTCAATTTAAAGTCTTAGTGTAACCAGAATACAGTAGACATGGATCCAGGGGATCAGACAGTTTCAGATATCTAACATGCCCTTCAGTGTTACGAGGTGTAAAATACATAAACAAACAAAACAAAACAACATATAAATATGTTATAAATATTATATATAAAATTTATATAAATAAAGTCAGTGTACATTTTCAATTATTTTGCAAAACCCTTTGATTATACCAACCAAAACCACCCTGATTAAATATAAGGATTTATGTAAGAGTAGCTCTATTCTAGATAGCAGGCACTAGAACTTTGATAGCGTTTGTCCTGTAAACTCTTTTTTTAACTCTTACTGACTCTACCAGTCCCTTCAAAACTAAGGTGCTGTCAGTTTTGATCAGCTAAGTGACCTTGCATCTTCAGGAAGACACTATGCCCCAGCACCATAAACCAGCCTGGAAAACAGATGATGCTCTTCCCTGCAGTGACTCTGTGACCCTTTGCACCTACCCAGAGCATGAGCTGGCTGTGTAACTAGAGACCTGCAAAGTTATTGCTGTCTGGGCAACAGGAAAGACCTAATAGTGTCAAAACCTAATACTGTGGTCCCATGATCATTAATGGCAGATCTGTGCCCTGTGGGACTGTATGGCTGTGCAAATGTGGTTCAGATCAGGTACAAGAACACATGGGCTGCATTGCTGCTGCTGAGGCAGTGTGCACAATGCAATGCTTATGACTGTAGGGGTGAACAGTACATGCAGCCTGCCTGGAACTCCTGGCAGCATTCCTGTACTGGTGCCCTCTTTCTCTGCTAAATGCAGCTCCTGAGCCAGGCGGGGTTTCCAGCACTGCTACGGGAACAGCCTTGCTGTCTCTAGTGCAGCAGGCACTGCCCTGGGTTAAGCAAGGGTGACCAGGATCCTCCAAGGTGTTGGCTTTTTGGGAGTTTGAGTCATTTGTGGAGGCAAAGACAGGCATGAATGCACTGACTGTCCAAGGGAAGGAGCTGCTTAAAATGAGAACACTGACATCTGGAGCATCAGTGGGATTGTGATGTTGCAGTAGAACAAAGAAAAAAGGGGACTAAAAAATGCTTCTGTTTGAGTAATACTCAGTTACAGAGCAGTAAAGTTAGTTGAGACTATGTTGAGGAATACCTATTGCCGGACTAAAATTACCACCTTTCAAAAATTTGGGAAAAAAATTACATACGACTTGGTTTTAAAATAACTTTTGCCCAGGGGAGCCCATTTGTGCTGAGTATTCACTGCATCACATCATGTGGCTAGTGCAGCATTGATCTGGTACAGAGTTCCCTAGAACTTCATTTTGTATCTCAGAGAATCACAGCATAATTGATTCAGATGAAAAAGTATCAATTGATGTTCTTGACATCACTGTTGGTTATTGCACTGGCCATTTGACTGGATTGTTATTGTTCAGATTCCTTTCTGGTTTTGTAATGGCTGTATTTCACATTAAAGTTCAATGCTTTAATTAAGGAAATGACTGAATAGGAAGTTACTGTAACCATGATTTCAGCTTTTAAAGAAAGAATTACTATACACGTGAGGAAATTTGTGAACTTAGGGTTTTTGTTAAATGTGCAACATCTCCACTTTGTTTTTTAAACCACTGATATTCACATGGATAAATCCCTCCATTTTCCTTCTCTTTGTGCAGCTTTATTAATTTGTTTCCAAGCATATAGTATCTTGCAGTTTTCCCTAAAGTATGTTTTTAAACAAAGATGATTTCATTTGCAAATTTGAGATCTGAAGACAAAACCAATTCCATGTTTGCAGATGTCTCTTGAAATGAAAATATTTTATGTGCTGCTACGTAAAACCCTGAGTAGCTGCTTGCTTTCAGTTTGGAGTCTGGTCAGGGCTTTGCAGGCAGACTGCATCTCCACATGGCTGTTCCCTCAGCAGTTTGGTGGGATTTAGAAGTTTCTGCCTCTCTGCCTGGATCTGGCCAAGACTGCTACATGTGAAGCTGCTCTTAGCATCAGAATTGGGAAATTAACCAGTTAGGAAAAGTATATATATGTATATCTGTAGATTTAAACTCTATCAGTTTGCTTTTTTACTTCAGAGCATACCAGCTTGAACAGTTGGTTCAATACAGCTAAGGAGTGTGGTAATGTCTGCTCTGAAGGGTGCAATAAATGGCTGGCATGGATGTGGAGAGGGAATGCTGTGGCACTGAGAGACATCTCTTAAATAAGATCTGATACAAAAGAACTAGCAAAGTCTCAGTGAAAAAAAACCTGAAGGAGCTCACAGCTACTCACTACAAATACCCACTCTGCTAAATAGTATGTTTATTAGTTTGATCAGCTACCAAATAATTACAGTGGTACAGTAAATAGCAGTAAGTAGAATGTGTCATCTGAGGCCTGGAGTTTCTCAGCATGAAAAAGCTTTTTTTTTCTCTCTGTCTTTTCAGTATCTTTATAGCGTACAGTTCTTGAAAGGAGCAAGGAGCAGTTTAGTAGTCCAGCACAAACAAAGATCCATAGGTAGGTATCATAAAATAATTTCCATTGCAGGGTGAGCTGCCTAGCACTGCCAATCAAGAAGTAGCTAGTAGTTAATGAGAGGTGAATTGCCTGGTTGTTTTAACATTTTAACAAAGGAGTTCTAGCACAGTTTTGATTCAATTCTTGAATTTTATCAGCCAAGCATAATAGAAAATCAGTAATTAGACAGTTTTAAGCATTTAAACCAACTGTAGCTGAGGAATCTAAAATGCAGATTAGAAAAGGATGTATTATTTTAAATGGAAATGTTATGGTAATACATTCTAGAATTAACCTTTTAGTTAATTTAAAACTGCCTTTTGTTTTGTTAAAAAAATTAAAGGTTGTCTGCATTAGTGACATTTCAAAGACTTACCCTGAATTTTTTAATGGAAAATAGGAAAATTTTTTTCTCTATTCCACAATGATACTAGTGAAAACTACAATAAGGGAACTCACTCAACATGAATTACTTGTTTTGTGTGATTCTGCTCACATGTATTTGTGGTTGGATTTTATGTATTTTGATACAAAATATGTAATTTATTGTTCATTTTTTTTAATGAAGGTTCAGATTGGACTTTATTTTGTGGTTGAAGTCATATCTCAAAGTTGTAGCTTCTCCTTTTTTTCTTTTCCATTCTGTGAGAACGGTTTGATCAAATCCAGTGTAGCCAATGTAGAACCCGCTGAATATAGTCACCAAGGGATTAATACAGCTCTCTGACTTTTCACTCTGGCCTAGCTCCTGCAAAATCATGTGCCTGCATGTTTTACTCATGTGAACTGTCATATTGTATGTTGTCGCGAGGAAGAAGGGTTTATTCTCTCTCAAGTTACCGAATATTGAAGTAGATAAAAAACCCGTAAAGACCTAGTAATGTCAAAGAAATTAGTAGTTTCCACAGGTTTTAGTGATTGGTGTCAGGAGTTGAAATTAGCATTGCAACATGAGGATTTTTCTTTGCTCATACCTCTTGTCAGTATGTTAGTAGTTGATTTAAGAACACGCCTTTTTCTCTAGGTAATGACACCAGATTGCACACATGCGAGTGCAGAAGCTAATGCATATTCTGAAATGGTCTGAGGCGGTGTTGGGAACAGCCCTTCTGTGGAATGAAGTATCAACTTTAGTGGAAATATAATGAACAAGGCAATTAAAATGGAAGCATTTAGGCATATTTAGATTTTCAACTTTATGTCTTTTAAACGGTGTCTGTAATTCTGATAAAAATTCTTGAGTTGTGAAGCAGTGGGCTCAGAAAACAAACAGAAATTTCTTGGATGCAAAATGTATGTTTTCATTTTGTGCAGAATGTGATTTATGTAACATCTCAGCTGACATGATCTGACATGTTTTTATGAATTCCTTTGCAAGGCAAAAATGCCTCTAGTTGCAACCTATAGTAATGAGACGTCTGCTGTAAAGTAACTGATCACAGTGAAGGTATAAGAAGCAAGCATGTTTGCCTTTCCAAGCCATTACCCTCTCCTAACTTCTGGAGTACCTAAGCTTGTCTTCTGCAGCACTGTTATCTGTGGGTCTCCAAAATCCATCTGGTTTTCCAAACACAATTTTGCATGTGCTTCACCAAATATAATTGGAATATATTTTCATTGCAGGTCAGTCAGTCAGGTTAAATAATGTATCCAACAGGTAACTGTGGAAAATACAACAAAATGTATAATTATGTAAGTGAATGTTCATGTGAAAACTTTTCAATGATCTGTGGAATAGTGAGGGGTAAATTGTGTCTTAAAGTCAGAAGCAATATTATTGCCCTGTCCAATTGTCTTTATTATGTACTTGTGGATTACATTAGGGACCAACTGGATCAGAATTGGGCAGTTATTTGGTAGTTTTGACGGACTGGTAACAAAAACCTGATGTGCATGCATCTGTGTTTACATAGTTTTATGTTAAAATATTATGGAGAGAATTATCGAAATTCTATTGAAGATAGTCATTTGTTACCTCCTAGTAAGTAGTTCTAGAAGGTTCCCTTAGCCATTCTCTGAAGTCCTTTTGGTCTTAAAGCCCCGTTCAGCAAACACTGCTTGAGAGTTTTGCTCTGCTCAGAAATAAGTGCAGTGAGTTGTGCTGCAAGCACTGAAATACTGTGAAGATCTGGTTCCCTGGGGAGCTTAGTGCAAAATTCTTTTTGAAGATCCCAGAACGGAGAAAATGCTGGCTATGCAGAACCTCTGACAGAGTCTGCAACAGTGGAAGATAGGGGAAGGAGTTGCCAAGGCAGTGAAGAACTTCAAAGAATGCTGGAACTGGGGGCGAAAGTTCAACCTAATTCTTGTGTTATCCGAACTCACTCACCCAGCTCTGTTGCAGCACATCTGCACAAAATGGCTGGGGTCTGGCTGTTGCAATAACCTCACTTTTAATGTACAGTTAAAAAAATGCTTGCCAGTTAAATATGTTCGATGTAAAATTCTATGGGGGAGCCCCAGACGGAGAGAAGCCGCATAGCCAAAATATCACCCAGTCACACAGCCAGCAGCACCTCCCATGGAAGCCACACCTTCTGCACCTTCCCTTTTCCTGGCTTTGTGCTCCTGCCACTTAACTTGTGATGGTCATGTTAGACACCTCAGTGACCCAGCTCAACTCCCTGTCAAGGCAGAAAGAAAAGTAGAAAGATTTCTGCTGGATTAGTGAGTTGAACCAGCAAGCAGAAGAAACAAAGGATCAAGTAGAGGGCTCAAAACCATGAAGCTCAAAGCAGGAAGGGGGAAAAGAGCAGAGATTTCTTCCTTTTCAGCATCCCTGAGTGGTTAAATGTACTCAGTAGGTCACAAAAGCACAGTGTAAGTGCTTCCATTATGAGTGAAATCAGGGACTCGCTGGTAAAGCTCCTATTGACCAGGCCAGGAATTCATTCCAGGTTTTATCTTTATGTGCATTGATACTGGAGAACAGACCTGTGAAATATGATGGTGCAGCATCTGATGGATACTTTGAATCCAACTCCAGAGAATGTATTGAAAACAACTTTAAGAGTCTATTTACCTAAATAAATATAAAACTTAATTAAGATTCAGTGAAATATTTTCCCACAATGATTTGTGCTGCTGCCAGCCCATGACACTTAGTGTAGAACAATTAGTAAATAGCTCCATGAATTGCTCCCTGAAATAAATTGGCCTAACCATCTTGATTAATTTACTGATTACTGAGCATAAATATTCAGATCATCTCTGAATTTTAAATTACGGGAACTGAAATTATGAATGTGAAGACACAGACTTGGGGTAGCAATGAATTTGTGACTGGTTTAGCTTGGAGTGAAAGGGGCAAAGCCCCTGTTTGCAGCTGATGGCTGTACAGTGTGTCAGAAGATGGCTTTGGTGTTCTTGCTTCTGCTTTTCACCTGTCTATAGTGAGTCAGCCCTATCTTACGCCTGCCGGTATAGGATCCTGTCACTCTTCAGGGAAGGGCTGCATCATCAGGAGCAATGTCGTTGTTTCATCTCTGAGAGTAGGCTCTGCAAATTACAATCACAAGGCATGAGGAGCCTTCCATGATGCCGAGTACCGTGCTGGTGGAGGTTTGCCATTGCCATGACCACTGGCCAGATGACATTTATGAGTACTGAATTTAAACAGCAGGAAGAATTTTCTTATCCTAAAATTTGATCCATTGAGGATTTTATTCTGTGTTACATTGATGTTGTGTAGGTGTTACAAATGTAACAAGTACACAATTTCAAAACTCAGAGGGGTAAAACATGCATTTTTAGGGAAAACCCCCAGTTTATAGCTTCTTTGGCAGACTGAAACCCATAATGCCTGTCAAAGAAGTACGCGACACCAGGTACTTCAGGAACAATTCTGTCAAGGTTTATGGGATACTTTTATTTTAAAGGTATTGAAAGTGAGATAAGATTCAGACTCATCATTGAATATTTGCTTACCTTCTGCCACATGATGCCGTTTCTTTCCTTCATACTCTAAATTAGGTCATTGTGTATTATAAACAAATGTTTCTCTGTTTATATGTGATTATAAAAGAAACTTGGAGCATAAAGGCTATAATTTTGAAACAGATAAAATTTATGTGCCCCTGTGAAATCTATATGGAAATTAGTTTCTCACACTCCAGCTGAGATGATGTAAATGGATACCAGAGAGCGAGTACAGTGTTGTCAGTGTATTCAGGGGAGTTTGAGCGCAGTAAAGACATTTGCAGGTCAGAAATGAGGTTAATTGACAGAGATGTGTGTGAGGACTGGAAAAATTTGCACGGTGCTTGTCAGCAGGTAGAGCTGTCAGTTCTTCACTTGACCACCAGTATTTGTCGAACAAACACAACTGGACTTGGTTCCAGGGAAGGATGAGGGAAAAAAAAGGGCAAAAAGAGTCATTTTAGGACAACAACATTGTTTGGAAAGAGTGTTGGTTTGTGGTTTTGATCCAAGATACCCACACATGTACATCTACTGTACACAATCTCCAGTCTGGCTCGTTGCTCCTGCCAGTGTGACTGCTGTCTGCAGCAGAGGTTAGCAGAGCGGCATCTGGTCTGTTTTTTTCCTCAGGTGTACTTCAAGCCCATAGCTTGAGTGGGTAAGCCTGGTTTTGCCCTAGTGACAGTAGCTCCCATATTTTTTTGGCATATTATGTTTTAAGTACCTTTTTCTGAGTTTTTCCTCTTTTCCTGTAATGACCCAGTTTGGATATAGCATGTGTTGCGATTCCAGCCTGCTCCTTATAGCTCTAGTACAAAATTTGTTTGTAATGGAAATACTACATGTTTCATTCAAGGCTTCAAAGTACATGTCCTGTTTTATAGATGTGGAAGGACCAGGTAAGGGTTTGATTGTCTTAGTTTATTTTCCATAACCACAGAGCACTGACAAATCTGAAGCTATTTCGTGGATTTAGACCACAAGAAAACAACACACAAAGGAATAACGTAAGGAATAAAATTTATGTCTGGCTGATTTTCTGTCAGACCTTCCGCTCTAACCACTGTGCAGTCATTTATCTTTTCAGTGTCATTAACTGTTCTCAATCTTTAAATGTATTTTAATTGTAGGAGTCTTCTAATTTCTTTTCTTTCTTATTTCTGTGATTCTAGTAAAGTAGCAACCATTCAAGCCTGCGCCACATAGTGAAAAATTTAATCCAGGAAAATCCAGCGCACCAAAATTGAACTGCCTCAAAATGTAAATATATAGAATATATAAAAAAATCAAATAGCTGCACAGAATCATTGTTTCCTAGGAAATGTTTAGCAAATATTTTCACTTTCTTCTTCTACTGTTCCATAAATTTATTCTGCACAAAGTGTAGAAAATACACAGTCAAGGAAGCGTGTTGAAACAGTGAGCTCTTCTTAGCAGTCTTACTTAAAACATAAATATGTTTTAATATAGTGATGAACAACTTCCTACATAGTTAATAATAAAGCAGAAAAAACAATACTTCGTCATTTCAGACAGACAATTATTTTATTCTACAGTAAATCTGGCAACTGTTTACAGACTTTGACTGCTTTATAGTTTCAAACAAGAGTTTGGCAACATTTTCAAGCTAATGGCAGAATTCAGATCTTTTAGAGTCATTTTATTTAATTCCACAAATCAAGATTGGATTTTGTCCTGTGTTTTAATTACTGATTATGAACAGCCTCCTTAAAACAGTAATTCTTAAAGCAGTAATTCCTTAAAACAGTAATCCTTTACAGTAATTCTGTTTCATATTTGGGCTTCCCAGAATATACAGGGTGCATTTAGGAAGGGGGTGTATGTTTGACAGTGGAAATGCTTCTATAAGAGAGTATCTTGTTGGGTTTCTCAAAGAATAAATAATGCATTCCATAATACAGAATTCCGGCATGGCATTAACAAGAGATTGTGTTGCTCTCTATGTACATATTCTTAACACTAGTCATCAGTGAAGGAATGGCAACAATTACTTATAATTGTGCAATTTATAAAGCATCTTTCCAAGAACATTTACAGAAGTATGGAAGAAATGAACTACAAGCTAAAATGAATAGGAGGAGTCAAAACATGTCATGGGAGGCACAAACCCAGGGGCCACAGCAGGGGTGTTGCATGTGCACTGAAGGGAGCAGAGCACTGCTCTTTTTTCCCAGGGAGCTGTTGGATTTAAGGGAAAAAAGATCCACAGTAGAGGTGATGGGAAAATCAGGGACAGGTTGGAGGATTCCCAGAGAGAATGAACTGATGAGTTTGAATCAAAACAAATCTGTTACAGTGACTGTGCACAGGTATTTTAAAATGAATGATAAAATGGCATTTATTTTTTGTATTCTAATCTAGAATATAAGTAATCTGGTATCTTGATACCAATATTTGAAAAGATGCCACTGGAACAGATTTTTTGTCTTCCCCTTTTGATTGTGATCATCATGGAGATTCTTTCTTATTGTTGAATATGTTCTTGTAATTATTTTGAAAATGGCATTCTTAAACAACAGCTTCTCATTGTGTGTGCAATACCTCGCTCTTAATAGTTCATATATACTTCTGGAGAAGTAATTGTTTCTTAATGATATTCTTTTTCTAAAAGAAAAAAAAATTACAGAAGTTTTTATACAGAAAGTATTTTTCATGTTCGTGGCATTACTGTATCCCATTTCTACCTTTCCTTTTCATCTTCAGTTAGCAAGATAGAGATTTTATTTTATTTCATTACCCTGTGTACTGGGAATATTTAAATAATAATAAACCCAGGTATTTATGAGATTATTTATCTCTAAAGAAGCTTCCGATGTAGTGAAGTTTACTTGATTCCTTTGGCTGTAATAAATGCTTCTCTTGCTTTCAGTTCTGAATAGATGTAGTTAAGCCTCAAATTAAAAATCTACTTCTGTACGATAGTTAGCTTCCCACACCCCATTATTATCACTTCTCAGGAAATGCTTAATATCTCTCAAAGTTAAGCCTTGCATACTGTTTCCTTGGCTTGCATAGGGTATTCCAAAGTATTTTTGCATTGTTGTGCCTCAGCCTACTCTAGTTTCTATCTTTCCATGTATGACTGGGTGTGATGGAAGGGAGGGTGGATCCTCAGGGAACTGAGCATTGTGGTGGAAAGCGCATAGGTCTTTTAGGTCCCATCGAGGTATGGAAATGAGATGCCCACAATCACTTCTCCACTTATGGGTCTTCAGGAGGCCCTGAAGTGGCTAGGAGAGCAGTATTGATGAGGAAATTCAGGAGGTCCAGTCTGAACTCACAGGGTTTTACAGTAGACTGAAAGCTTCCCTTTTAAAGCAGATCCTGGGACCATCTGTCCTACAGAGGCACTGAATGCCCTGAGGGGAAATAGTTACTTTAGTTGAATTTTGAGATAAATAAGGGAAGCCATGGTTTTGATTTAAAACAGAAATAGTGAAGTAGCAGCTTAAATGAGTAGAACTGTTTTTAAAATAATGGCTTAGTTTTGCCAATCTACTACTTGTTAAGACTGATAAACATTACTGGAAAGATTCTTGAGGGCTTCTGGTTGTTTCCAGGTTTTCAAGAGAAATCTTTCTTTGTATTTATGCAGTCTCCCTGCAAACCTAGATTGCTGAGCTGTAGTCAAAAAACTCTCCAAACAAAACAGGGCATGTAATTACAACATTGTAGCTCCAAAATGTACCAGATCTGCCCAGAAAGTTTTCCTTGTTTTGAATAAGCAACTGGGTAATTTAAAGAACCTCTGAACATAATTTGTGCAGACACTTAGATTTTCTTGGACCCTATGGTCACATTTTCACTCAGGATCAAAATTAATTGCTCATTTATAACTGTAAGCAGCAAGATACCTTGCTATCTGCAAGTCTGTTCACACCTGTTGTACACGGTTAATAATAAAGTTACTGAAAAGATGATTTAAATTATCACATCTGAATATGTTTTATAGATTAGGTGTCTCAGGTTTGGAATTACTACGTGAGTAAGACTGAGATTGATCTTTGTGAACAATGCATGCTTCTTGCATCCCAGAAAATATGTATGGGAACTGTTATCAGTATCTTGAACTGATATATCACTGTACATGTACTGAGAAATCCAGGGAATTATCTCAAGCCTTATCAACTTAATTTCAAACACAAGGTTTTACACAGAAATCATTTTGCCTCTGTTTCGGAGTAAGAACAAAGCAGCTTTTTCATACGAGCATAAGTTCATGTTGGAAGGGACCTCAGGGAATCTCTAGTCCAACTTCCAGCCCAAAACAGCATCAGCAAAGAGATCCGGTCAGGTTGCTTAGGGCAGTATGCAGTCTTGAAAATGTTTGAGGATGGAGACTGCACAGCCTCTCTGGGCAGTGCCTGGCTGTCCTTACGTCCAGTCAGAAACTCTCATTTCAGTTTAAGTCTGCTGTCCCCAGCCCTCCAGCCATGCTGCTGTAAGGAGTCTGGCTCTGTATTCTTGATAACCTTGTCATAGCTGTTGGAAGGCAGCTATTTCCCAGTTTGAGACAAAAAATGGAGGCAGATTACTCAAGACTTTTTAGAAGAACAGAAAATTTTGGTAAGTAGGTTAACACTTAGAATAAGACATCAAGGTTTCTTCCCAGAAAATTCTGTAATGTGTTTTTCCTTAATAACAGTAAACAAGCAGATACCATTTGATTGTGGTCTAGTAGATGCTTACAGGTTTTTATTTGTGGCTGTATGTTTTCCTAATATGTTAGGAGAGAAAGTAATGGTAACAGAGGGAAATGTGTCATGGGAAGCTCTGGGACATGTGGCAGCAGAGAAGGCAAAATGGCAGTGTTTCAGATACTGCTTTGGAATACTCTTGAGTGCCTTCCCTGGTATGACAGTGACTGAGAATAGGTCCAGTCGAGCATACATTGTTTACATCTCTCCAGCCTCTTCCCTGGGGGATGGGGCAGGAAAAGGAGAGGGAAGGAAGTGAGGGATGATTGATGGGTTTTGAAAAGCTTTTCCCTGTGAGGGGAAGGTGTGGTCATTCTATGCATCTCCAGCTAACAAAGCCCTCCTGTAGGTGTAGCAGACCTAAGATGTGACACCCCTTTGGTGACCGGAACACTACGCAGAAAAAGATTGTTGCTGATTTCCACTTCGGAATACAGATTTGGGCAGGAGAAGTCGCCTGTCACCGTTACAGTTTATACTGCTTTAAGACAGTGTTTCAGCACTGAATCCGATTGTGTCATCTGTGACCAGGGGGCTATAATAAGTAAGACCAGAGCACAGATCACCTACTGTATGTAGCACATCTCGGGAAGGCATGAGCGCGCAGCTACATTTCTGTCAAATTAAGCCACAGGTACATGAACATATTAAGCCAATACAATCTGATACTGCTGCCAAAACGAGCAGTCATATCCACCCTCTCTCCCCTGCCTATCTTTGCTCTCATGCTACCTCCTGGCATGTACAGTAGCACAGACACACAAAGGAAATGATCTGGAAGAAAACTAACCTGATCAGAGAGAGAAAATAGTAGAAAATACTTCACCCACAATCAGCTACTGAACAGTTGGTTTTTTCTGCAGTGATACCAACTGATGTTGTAAAGCAAGCGTGAGGCTAAAGCCTCAGGTAATGTGAATTTATCCTAGCTTTAAGCCTCTGTGCTACCTTTATGCCAGCAGTGGGAATAAAAATGACCCATGATTCAGCACGAAGTTAGCGTAGAACAGATGGATGGTAACTGATCTGGCATAAAGTCTGCTGGTACAAACTTACTCCATCAAACATTTTTCAGTGGCAGTGATCACCATGTGGCTGCAGTTCTTTTCATCCAGTACTAGCAGCACTTAAACTTGTGTTATCAAATTAAGGCCACACTGAATAAGATCCATTTTAAGACTTCAAAGAGGAAAAAAAAAAAAGGAAAGTTATGCAGAATGTAGTTCTGCCAATTGATGGTGCTTTCTTAGTGTCAGTTCTACTCAGATGGGCTCTGTCCTGTGGTGGCAATATATTAAGGTGCCAAAATAACTTGGTGAGTACTTCTAGGGAACTGAGGATTATGGTTTTCGTAGATGTCAGCATTGTGAGATTGCACTGTGTTACTTGGACTTTCAGTAATGAACTACCTGGCAATTTTTTGTTTCTCTCCAGCTGTTTCCCTCTGTCATGTTTGTATACGTGAAATTGGGGCCACAATATTAGCAGAAAGAGGAAGAGAAACCAAAAGGTGCCTGTTGATGCATGTCCATACCAGGTGGTCTTCTGCAGTGTCACCAATCAGAAACTCAGAGGCTTGACAGAGCTATAACTCTGGACTTTGTAAAAACTAGATTACCAGCATCACTAGGTAATGTAAATAACGTAAACAATGCAGAGCAGTAGTGACTGAACCTCCTTTTCTCCATGTGCCCCACTTTTGTTGCTTCAGAACCGCAATATTTCCTAGGCCCAGGTTTTGCGGGGAAAGACAGATTTCCCCCCTGCTTCCCAGAGAGTGCCTTTAGGCGCTGAAGAGGGCTTTGACCGGGCGTGCCTCCCTCTCTCCCCAGCTCTCAATTGCAGTTGAGCCCTACGCTGTGTGCTGCGCTCAGAGCAGTCCGCCTGCGCTTTGTGGGGGTCTGAAGGGGTGTTACACACCAGCGGGGCACTTGCAGGATGCCTGGACTCTTCTCGGGGGCCGGTACCACGCCGGGCGCACCCCGCGGGAATATGCGCGGCACGCGTGTTCCGCCGCGGGGCCGTCGCCCCCCCCCCCCCCCCCCCCCCGCGGGCCACCCCCATCCCCCCCCGGGGGGGGGGGCCCCCCCCCCCCCCCCCCCCCCCCCCCCGTTGAGGCGCAACCATTGCGCGCCGCGGGGGTGTTCGCCGCCCCGCTCCGCCCCGTGCCTCCCCTGGCCCCGCGCCCAGCTCCGCACCGCCCCGGGCATCACGGGGGCGGAGTGCGGACGCTGTGCCTACTCCGCGCTTCCCCGCTGCTGCTCGGTGGGCGTTCTTTTTGTTCCTCCCTCTTTCTTTCCCTCCCTGTTTCTGGGCGGTGGTTGAGGCCGGCAGGAGGTGGGGTCGGCTGGGCCGGGCCGGGGAAGCCGGCGGCGGTCAATGAGAGCTCGTTGATGGCAGCCGGGGCTGCCGCGGCGGGGTAGGGTCGGCGCGGAGTGGGGTGGGACGGGGTGGGGGGCCGGAGGGGAGCGAAGCGAAGAGGCGCAGCCGGCGGCGAAGGCACGGAGGTGGGGAGCGCCCTGCAGCCCCGCCGCGTCGTAGTCCGACGGCCGCCAAAGTTGCTCCCCATCTCGAGAGGGAGCCGGGAATCAGGCGGGGCGATGATCTTCCCCAGCAGCAACAGCACCGCGGCGGGCAGCAGTCGGACCCCGTATCGAAAGCAGGTAAGAGCCAGGGGAGGAGGGGAGGTTGTGGCTTCCCCACCCCAGCTTACACCCCACACCCCCCTCCCGAGGTGCTGGGGGAGGAGTGGGGAGAGGGGTGGTGACTCGCCTGAGTTGCAGCCTGTGTACTGCTCGAGAGCTGGATGTGTAAAAAGAAACTACTTTTCCGTCGCGTCTCCCTCCCCCCCCACCCGCCTCCCTGTCCGAAAAGCTGCGCCGTGACCTTGCCGAGTGCCCGGGCGGCCGCCGCCGGGTGACCTTACCGGGCGGCGCGGCTCGGTTCGGCGCGGTATGGGTGGCCGCCGAGGCCCGGGCGGCTGCCGGACCTCCCGAGCTTGGCAACAAGTTAAAAAGGATCCGATGTTGCAACACGGGCCGCGAAGTGAAACTTGGGGCTGGATGTTTTTTGCTCGGCTTGAGATGGGAGCGGCAGGACAGCGGCACGCTCTTTCGAGCAGTGCTCCCCAAATCCTCCACCGCGCCTCGGACTTACCCCTTTCGTTCCCTAATTCCCCCTCTCCTTCCTCCTCCTCCCACCCCCGAAGTGCACAAGGGAAATCCTGTGTGACATTTTACGGGTAGGCAGATCGCTCTGATAAACTCGGAGCACTCGCATCTGTGGAGCTGTGCTGAAAGAGGTATTTCTTTCTTTGTTTGTTTAGTCGCTGGAAATAAACTAGTTGAAATAGCTGGGGCACAGCCTTGCCGGGCCGTTGTCTCCTCGGCTGCGCTTTTCACTTTCCCCGCCCCTCAAAACGTTGGCATTAAGGTTACATTATTTACTGCAAAGCGTGTTATTACTGAGTCTTTGACTAAAAAAAATATATACTGTGACTTTTTAAGCTCCTCGGAAAGAGGTCTGTGTGTTTGTGTGCCAGAGGGTAAATGGAGTAGATAGAGGTCACTGACAAGCTCCCGGCTAGGCAAAGAGGGCAAAAAATCCTGTGGCAGGCTTCTTCCCAGGTGAAGAAAAATCCTCTTGCGTCTGCTGCTCCTCCCGGCTGGAAGACGGAATTGGGCGGGTTCGATTCACAGTGCTGAGGGAGCTCTGTCCAGTTTTGCTCGGGGCCAGAATTCATGAAGGGCAGAAGTGGCAGATGGGCTGCCAAGAGGTGAAGGGTTTCATAGAAATAATGGGAATATTCGAAATGTTAAAACCCTCTCAGTGTGTTGCTGGGCTGGCGTGTGATCTGCGGGGCTGGCCTGTGCCACAGTGTGAATGAGACTCATTTTCTTGAAGCTTAAACGAAAAATAGCCATTTCCTTTCTTGTCCTGTATTTTACAGCAGTATCTTCCCGATAGGAATCGCTGATGTGCTATCTCCGCAACACCCTGCAGATGCTGGCCGGCAGCGCGCAGAGTTATCTCTGCATCTTGTCCTCGCTGTGCTCAAGTCTGTGCGTAATAAAACACGCTCATTGTGTGCGTGGGCTCGGGTTTAGTAACTGCCCCTGGTCCGCCCACGATGATGATCTTGTCTGGGGCTCCTGCATATTTTGCAAATGAAACCAGTGTAGGAGATGCTATTTTCTCACCCTACCTGAAAGGACCATGAATTAAGGAAAGCTCCATGGGGCTGCTGTGCCCGCGGGTGGGCTAGGGAGGGGCGGGGGTTAGCGGCTATGCCAGCGAGAGGCAGGGAAGGAGCTCCTTTGCCGGCTGGTCTGGAGCAGGCTGATAAGATGCTCTCCTTTTCACAGTGCTCTTAGATTCAAAGAGCTAAAAGGGCCAACTGAATCAGAAAAACAAACAGACCCTTTTTTCCCCAATAGGCAGTGAAAGAAATGAATGCGGGGGTATTATGTGGGCTTAAGACCCTGGGAACCAAAGGTTCCTTTTGTTAGTGTGTAGCTATTCTTCACTCAAACACTTCCTACATAAGGAGCCAGGGCCTGCCCTTTCTCCATTTAAGTCCATGGAAAACTCCTATTAACTTCATTCATGTAGACTAAGGTCGTTTAAAGATTGACTTTCTGATCTCCCTTTCACTCGGGCTTCACCTGCAGGGGTGTGCTGATGTCAGTGCTGAAAAATGTTAGGAGCCTAATTTTTCAGCTCTTGATAATTAAGGCTAGTCCAGATTAAGTCTCTCCATGCTCTGTGTAACCCATATGCAAACAATTGAATTGTAATTGTGCTTTAGTCAGAGACAGTAGGCGCTGTTAGTGTAGGAAAAGTTGTCTACCATCATCTCTTAAAAGAGAAACTATATTTCGAGTGCTAACAGCACGTAGTATATGAACCTGAAAAAAAACCACCGCAAAACCCACCTCCTTAAAAATTAAAATCTTTTGAGTAGCTTGTGTGTCTCTATTAGTATTGTAACATATACGGTGTCAGAATAGTGTAAGTGCATTTCAGTTTTAATATTGTCCTGTTTAATTTTTAAGAGTATAGGACAGATTCAGGTGAAAATATGAGTGATTTATTGGTAAAAGGCAAGGTGATGCTCTCTTTACTTATTTTTAAGGCACTGTAATTTAAAGTGAAATTATACTTGCATTTAAAACATTGTCAAAATACCAGTTAGCTAAAGTAGGTCTAGAGCTTTACCCATGCTTTCTTTTTGTTTTCCCACAGAATTATGTTTTGTTCTAAAAACAAATCTGTGCATACAGTGTTAGGCTTATTACCTGCTCTGTCTTATTTCAGTGTGTAACTCAAGCATGTAGGAGACAGTCGACATCGTCAGTTTCAGGTCAGATTCAATTGGGTGCTGCCTAATCTTTTTCTTTCTTTTGGTACTTGTAAGACTACTGAAATATGGTCTCTGAAGTTGTATTTTCAAACAGTTTACTGTGTTACAGGCAGAGTGGCATATTAAAAATACTCCTACCAGGTTTAAAAATTGGATGTTGATTAAATGAGTGACAACTCATCACAAAATTGGCTTGAAATGCATATTTGGGTCTAGTTAAAGAATGAAAGCTGTACAGTAGCTGCAGTAATAACCTATTGCAGTGCTTGTGGCCATGCATCCTATCTGAAAAAGGCAGTTGTAAGCTAATATTTCTACTAACAAGATTACTTGAGCTATGCAAAGAATGCAGATGTGTACATCCGTAATGCAAAGGAAACAAAATGACATACAATATCCTGCTTAATACAGGCTTTCTTAGCTCTCAGTTTGTGTGTGCTGAGAACATGATGATTCTCTGTCCCTCCTCCTGCTTTTGGTATTCTCATGCAAATCGGGAGGCACTCCTCTGAAGTAAATATTTCTACACTCTGTAAAATTATCGTAAATGGAAAATTAGGCTTTCTCCTGCCATCTGCTCCTCGAATCTACAGAGCTAGTGTAGCTATTTGATTAGGGTTTTTAAATGGCTTTGTTGCAGGGATGTTTCTCTGCTCTCGGGTTTCTTGAGAGGAAGCCAGATGCAGCTCTGGAGGCCAGGGATGGAGACAAGCGTGGGGTCCCACCTACCCCAGCCTGGGTGCTCCGGAAGCCCAGCGTGTCTGTGCCTTTTAACAGCTCTACCCAGTAACAGTGGTTCTTGTTAAGTTTTGATGAGTGTAATGTTTATCTCACCAGTGTAAGGAGATTTACATAGTTTGCTGCTTTTGATCAGATTATCTGGGCGTAGCTGCATGTGAGGAATTTAACACTGATTTGGTGTTTGGCCTGTGTAAAAAGGCTATACAAAGCTTTTAATTAATATGTTCATGCAGCTCTGTTATCGTTGAGTGCCGTGTCACAGGTTGGGTTTTGTTAAAAGTTGAAGATTGGGGTAGGTTTCTAATGATTGTTAAGAAAGCTTTTTTGCCAGTCTTAAACTAAAAATGTAGATTAGTTTTTCACTCTATCTATAGGCTTAATGTATCAAGAAGCTACACCTGTAATCCTACTTTATTATTTCCCAGTTGGTGCTGTGTGTGATGTCTGTATACATGTGAGAAGGAACCTCGTTAAACTTGCAAGACCTGGGCATGGTCGTAACTCAAACCATGCAGCTCTACAGAGCAGTCTGTGTGACCAGACTGATACAACATTATACCACTTCTGCGTATAGATGGTGCTGTGGCAGGAGGCTAAGGAGCCTAAGACTGAACAGATACGTATCTTTGGTTACCTAAATAAATGGGCTTAGTTTATCTTTGTTCCTTTCTTTTAGAGCTACAGGAACTATATCATTTTGTATCATTATCTTGTGCTGACAGAGTAGGTTTGCCTTTACTTTGCATAGTATGTTGAAAGATCTACCTGCGTTTAACAAATCTCTTGCATTAAGTACTGGCTATTTTAATATTTTTAAGTGCATCTATCAGATTGTGATGTTCTCCTTCATTCTCAAGGGAGCAAAGCTGCTCAGTCAGTGGGTTTCTATACTGGTAACACAAAGGTGAATGAAAGAAGTAAAAGGAAGCATTTTATCTTGTCAGGCATGATGTTACAGATTATGAAAAGTGATATGATTGTCTTATCTGTGTTTAGCAATGTGAACTTTTTGTTTAGTATTTCTAACAGGGTGAACAATATATTTTTATCTCTTCGGAAGTGTTATTGTTTAAAGTATGTATCTTTGCCATGAAGCTTCACATGGAAGGGAAAATAAAAGGCTGTGTCTTGAACATCTGCTGTTTTGTTTTGGGTTCATCTTTTTTTCCTGAAACTTCCAACTGTTAAAAAAAAAAATTTGCTTGAGTTAACACATTTCAGAAGGGTTAGATCCTTTAAACTGGGATTATTGGCAGGGAGAGGAGAGGAAGGAAGGAAGGGAGGGGAAAATCCTTTCCTGAGAGCTTGAGATGGCTCTTAACACATCTGCACAGTGCTGCAACCAAGTAAATAAAAATAGTAGTTGTTTGACATGATAGCTGTTTTTTTCTTTTTCCCGCATTTCTAAAGTCTTCATTAAAATTGATCTTTGCTTATTGCATGAGATTGTGTGTAACAAAGGAAGTCAGTGGAGAATAGGAACTTTTTTTACTGGCTTTCCCTCATGGCTCTGTTTCCAGCTCCTTGTGAATGTTTTTCTGTTTCTCCCTCAGATTATTTTTAAAATAGCTACTTATGGGACAGTGTGAAGGCTTGTGAAGTTGTAGTCCTAATGAAAAGCTGCAGGGAGGTGATTTGATCTTGGATGAAGTGTGTTGGTCAGAAGTTTTCCAGAAAGCCAAGAGAACCTCTGCTCTCAGAAACCTTGTTGAAGTAATTGTTAGTTATTTTGCATACGTTTCAGAATTGCAGTGAACTGTGGTAATTATTACACCCCTGCAGAAGCCACTATATTTGAAGCTTCCGGAACCAACAGGAAGGGGAAGGGATAAGTTACAAATAGAGGAGAAATGTGGAGGGGGGAACCATGGGTTAGATAAGCACGAGCCTTCTAACTTAGGAAACATAAGGACAACAGAAAAATTATGTGCTTTAGGTGCTGGTTACTGTGATTAGCATAGGTTTAGCCTTGTTTTACTCAAAAGACTGCAGTTAAAGCAGTGTAGCTGCAGCTGTGTATTTGCACACAAAGTTTTAAGTGGCAGTTGAAGGAATAAAATGCTGAGGAGGGATCGCTTTAAATAGATTCAGGATGAACTAGGTTCATGACAGTTTGAGTTCATTTGTAGTAGTTTAAACTTAGTAACATTTATTACAGTTTATGTAGATTGATTTTTAACAATAACTTTATACCAGTTTTAAGGCCTAACCTTGTTCAGTTAAGATACACTGCCTTAAAAATATCTAGCAAATATTTTGAAATGTTGTAAGCTCTTTAAAACAGAAATATAGTTACAACACTTCAAAAAAAGTCTTTTTCTGAATTTATGATGTAGTATGAAAATATATCAGCTCCATGGTATGTTGCAAAATAAAAGCTGATAATTACAGATATGTATAAATATGAGTTTAAAACATAATACCTTTTTGTTCTTTTCTTCTCATAAAAGCAGTGTTGTTCACTTAACCATAATAGTTTAGGAAATCACTGGTTCATGTCTTATTTGGTTAAAGTATTCTACTTCAGAAAAATGGTGTGTCAAATAAAGTAGGTGTTTTGATTTTACTTGGTTGGTAGAACTGTAGAACTTTGAGGTTGCAGTGGAAACAAATAACACATTGTTCTGGGGAGCCTCATTTGGGCTTAATTTTCCTTAGTTCCTTGGTTGAAGAACAGCAGGGCAAGGTGAGCATCAGGCTTAGTCTAGCCTGACATTTACCTCTTTGTGAAATGAAATTAAATGCTTCTTTAGAGCAACTAAATATTTGTAATTTTTAATTTTATAATGGGTTGTTTCTTACTGGCAATGGCACTTTCACACCTTATTCTAATCTTTTTTTCTGTTTCTCCACTTAGACAAGAAGGGGATTTATTTCTTTTCTTACCTTCCATTGTTTTCTGTTCTTTTATATCTGAATCTCCTACACCACATGGTACTTTGCTTCAGGAGAGTGGAAACATGACTCCTTAGGTTAACTACAGCCCATATATTCTGTCATCTGGGTACTATGGCATAACAATGTTAGAATTCAGGACTTTAGAATATTTGAGGTATGTGTGTGTGGCACTTCCATTTTCAGTGTGCTCAGGGAGTGAAATCTAGGATTCAGGTGTGAGTTCGGGTGAGTATTACAGGGAGCTTTTCTCAGAATTGTTATTCACTGGAGGGCACCTCTTTCATGCCCGAGGTGTTAGCAGCTCCCAGAAAGGCTGCTGCAGTTTTGTGGAGGAGCATCCAGTTACCTTTGACAATCTGAGTCAATGTTTGTAGATGTTTGAATTCTCCTGAGGTGACTTAGAATCCTAGTTTAGGACTCACAGGAACATTATCAGGTTGTGCTCATACCTGACAATCTGCAACAATTGGAAACCACTCATAACACCAGGCAGGCTAGGGTAGAATCAAATCCAGATCCTTGTTTACAAGTCCACAAACAAAAGTAGGTATTTTTTAAAAAGGAGGAATGGAGGGAGGGGAGAACCAAAAAACACCCAAACAAAAAAACCCCAAAACAAAACAGCGCTACAGGAGCTGAAAGTTTCCTTTAACTTGTGTGTAACCCTGTGGCAGATGATCTCCAGTCTTCCCAGGGAGATGGGTTATTGTGCAACCCTGTTGCCTCAGGTTTTCTTCAGAGAAGAGACTCTGATTGAAGGCTCTATATTTGCTTTTGTACTTAACCCATTTGGAGGGTAAGGGGTAGAGGTTTCCTTTTGTATTTTTGAAGTCAGTGATGCCTTTTTCACTCTATCTTCTTTCATCAGGTCATAGTTTGTTTTTTCCTGCTTTGGATGTAGTAGTGTCTCTTGGGCATCACCAGGTGTGATCCTGCCTGCCCAGGCATTGGAGTGCTCTTCAGTTAAGCACTAAAGAGATGGTTGGTGAGTGGCAAAGGGTTTTGCATGCTGTGACAGATAAATTCCAAGTCTTGTGGTGGTTTATCTTTCTCTTCTACCTATATGTGTAGTTTGTTAACAATGCTTTGAAGAGCTGTGCAACAGATTTTTCTCTGGGCTATTATTGGAGTGAGGGAGATCCTGTTACTCTGACTGCTATAGGTGACTGACTGTATAGCCTGTGTACCCATCTTTCTGGATGGCAATGGTGACCCATTGTGAACCATTTGTATTGCTACTTCCATGTGTTTGTTTTTCTGGCTTAACATAGCTATTCACTTGGCTAAGGTTTTAAATAACCGAATATGACATGAAACTCCTTAAAGTATGTAGTGTAGAAGTAATGTACAGTACCAACGTGTGTTAAGTTGGCCTGCTGCAGCTGTGGTGTGGAAGGGGACGGGTAGAGCAGGTGTGCTATGCATGTTTGAATGCATCACATGGCCAGGATCATGCCTCCTGCAAGCCCAGGGAGGCAGCACCCTTGCCAGATAAACCTGGTCTTCGTGAGAGCCGGGCACACAGTTCCACAGATTTCTGTCCAGTATGAAAGCAAGCACCAGCAGGAGGAGGTCCTTTGAAGTGTTCAGTGGTCTGTCTTCCAGATGAGTTCAAGAAGAGTTCTGAAAAAGTGGGTCTGAATTTTGAGACTCTTGCTTATGCCAGTGCATATTTACATACCCAGTGGTGCCACTGCCTGTGGTGAGACTACTGACATGAATAAATGGTCATTGAGACAAGAGAACAAGAAGACTTGAATTTCCCCGATGAAAAACCTGAGATGATTAGTTGATGTGTCCTAGGGCTGGAATTAGACTGACGTTCAGCAGAATCAAATGGTATTTAAATTGCTTTAATATTTCATCTAATCTACTTGGCTTAAGATCATCATTATGACAGTACTTGTGCTTCTTTAAAAATACTTTGCATAATTTGGGAAAAAACTTTAGACTTAGTGGCTGAGCAGTTGCATTTAATACGTAACCTTTGTAACACAGGCAGGATTTGACTTTTCTTCAGCGTTACAGGAGATGTGGCTCTGGATGCCACTTAAGGAAAAATGCTTACCAAAACTGGATTTTTAAAAAGGCATCTCTGCAGTGTTTAGCTTAAACAAAAAGATAAATAACTCTTCTTTTGTTGTCTCAGGGCAACAGTGCTTCCATTGCACATGTATATATGTAAATATTCCAGAATTAAGGACAACTTTTGAAAGGAAAAAACCAGAAGTAACCTGCAGTACTGAGGAGCTATAGGATATGTTTGAAAACTTGAGTAATTTTTATGACAAATAATACCAAGATGTAATTCACCATGTAGAATTTCAGTTGGTTAAAGGTGCTAGTGGAATTCAAGGCACACTGTCACAGCAGCAGAAGAATGCAGTGACTTTTTGGTTGTCTGAAATGCCCTAGGAGCTGCCTCCATTTGCAGTTACAATATTCCATGATCCTATGGATGTTAATGCAAGATGGAAATGATTGAGGAAGTCATTAAGTGTTCCAGCATTATGTTGATGTTATAGTTGCTACAGTGACAAAATCAGGTTAACTTTTGAACTAGATTTTGTCAGATTGTCAACAAACATACTGTTCTTAGATCTGTCAGATGTGGAGTGTCATGGTCTTGGGGAAGTCACTAAGGGCTGAAGACTAGCTTAGTCATTAGGAAAGGTGCTTTGGCTTTTGATGTAACCACTCTTTACATATTCCAGTGACTTGCTGGAATTCTCTTCTCTGAAGCTCCTGACCATTTTGTGCTTTCTGTTTTACTGCTTCACTTGCAACTTCATTGTTGTTTTATTATTGTTAATATAGGGGTTTGTATTCCAGTATATAATATCATAGAATAAAACGTCTAGTCTAGCTGTGTGTTTTATTCTGCTATCAAAAGGCCCCCCCCTTTTTTTTTCTTTTTTTTTTTTTTTTTTTGGTGTGAACCTTCTCTAGTTGACCCTCTTTCAAAATTACCAAATCCTCAGAGCTGGTTTCCATCTCTACCTTCTTCCTCCCCTGAAATAAGTCCTGTGTTGAGTCATTGTCTTGGGTGATAATAAAGATCCCTGGTCAGCCACACCTATAAAGTTCATTCAAGGACAGCATAGGAATTAAGAGGGTGACATGAAGTTCAAATTGTGCTGTCAACAATACTTTGGATAATCTTAGGTAAATTGTTCAGGTTTAGCTCTTCAAAAGGTATTTGTTAATAGTTTCCTATATCCCATAGGTTTTTGTACAAGAATGTACTAACATATGGAAGTTATCTGGGTCAGATATTACAGCAGTTAGGACTAAATATCTTATGTATATATGCATGCACATATATGGAGATGATATATGTTTAAGTCTGTCCTCTAAAGCTCAGGATAGAGCAAACTATTCAGAATGCTGGAACTTAATGTTCAAATTCTGACTGTCATTTACTGGGTGAGTAGTTTCTTTACTGTCTGTGAGAATGTTCATGTGAGTACTATTACTGATATTTCCAGATTAATAACAGTGGCAGAGTTTGTTTTGGCAGAAAACTGAGCTGGTAAAACTGTCTAGAACTCTGGTTTTATAAGGGAGTAGATTTTGGTTTTCTGGTAGCAGTGGTTGTCTTTATTTCTAAGCAAAAGTTCAGTGTGCAGAAAGGCAGACTTTAACCATGAAAATATTACTCAGAACAGGAATAACTCTGAAGTTCCATGGCCTAGATTTTGCATAATTTTCATCTTGATGGGTTTCGTGGTTTTGTGGCCTTATCTTTCCTACTAAATTAACTCCTTTTTTTTTTTTTTTTTCCCCCCTCTCTCCTTTGGGAAGTCCTTATTCCAAGATTTTGTGGTCCTATTTCAATTTTGAAATCCAATTAAATTGTATAAATTTGAATATTTAGTTTATTCTTTTAGGAAATGCAGTGTAGTCTTTCAAGTTCAATTTACTATGACTGTTGTAGCAAACTAATGGTGACTTGCAGTATTACTGTTAAACATCCGGTGGTTGCAGATTAATAAGCTCCAAGGGTAGGATTGCAACTAAGAAAAGTGGAGCTGAATGTTCTTATTAAAAAATATAAAATGGCCACAGTGTAGGACAAACCTGAAAGCAGTTGCTAGGGACTGTAGTTGTGCAGTGAGTAGGGCAAGTGGTTAATTTATGTCAAAATGCTAGCTGGTGGCTGGGCAGATTCTCTTTCACTGTGGTGTTTTAAAGGCAGTTATCAATTCCAAGTGTACTTGCTGTATTTTCCTTCATCTGTGACTTTCTAATGTGTTCAGAGGTGTGATTCCTCTGTTGAATTCTTGTACCAGGGACAAGAGCATGACTAATAAAGCTGTGGATGAGTTGGGGTCTGTGCCCAACTGAACTGGTTTATTCCTGACTAGTGTTTGACATGGTGTTCTTCATCTCTAGGCATAAATAGCACTAGGCATGGTTCAAGTGAAACGTCCCTTCCCCTTCCAAAGATGAAGGCTTTCTAATGCAGGTGCTGCAGTTGTATGTGCCAGCTGTGCTCACACATGCTCTGCTGACTGCATGAGCTTTTGAATTCATTGGTGACTGCTGTAAGCACTGCTGGTATCACTTCTGTGAATTTAGCTATAACTGTTTATATGTCTGAGACTATTGTCTGTGCTGCCAGGATCAGTTCATCATGGTGCTTGAGTTCCTCATATGTTTAAAATGTTGTATTAGTAGTGTATATGGAAGCTTTCCGAGGTGTTACCTAATTCTTGTTTCTTTCATTTCAGAATTAAGTGATCTGTAGCATCTATGAAAATGATTCATTGTGCAGTCAGACACTCAACCCAGCAGCTATTTGGAGTGTTGCTTTCTTTAACTTTTAATATGCACCAAGCAATGGCATTCTGCATTTGCTAAGCATACTGTTGCTGTTTAGCAATTTGTAACTCACCTTTAGAACCACGTTTCTGGATGAAAAAAGAATCACTAATTATTATGCGCTGTGATTTTTACTTTCAGAGTAAGTTGTTGCTTTTATTGTGCTGCATGAGTTTGACGCTTGAACGCTATTCTTCACCACTTAAGCCCACTTTTACTTCAGAATTAAAAATCTCTTGGAGTTAAAAGCTATGTGCATGGGATACAGCTGTAGTTTGCAAAGGAAGAGTTTCTCTCTTGGTTCAAACCGAGTAGTGAGGTTTCAAATTAGAATGCAAAATGTGAGAAAAATTGATGAGTACTATGGGAGTGAGTTAGAATAGCTCTTCTGATTGCATTATTCAAATATAAATTATAGATTTCAAGGAGAACAAGGAATGACGTATAAGACGTAAGCACACATTTTCTTGGATGTGCATGTGCAAGGATTTTGGGAAGGTTGTAATTTGTAAAGAGAAAATAGAATGTTTTCAGCCGTCAAGAAAGTATTGGATCTAGTAAGTGATAAGCATCTACCAAAACATGATCCTTTAAAGAATGAGGAAAGACTGACTTGGTATGTTTCAGATAAGGAAAATCTGACCCTAAGGCCAGAGCAGCATTGTTGCATGTTGTATATGCCCAGGATTTCACCAAAATTTAGCAGACAGGTTTGTGCATGCTGCTTGTTGCCTTACTTGTAAGGCTTAGTTACAGGTACTACATGTATTTGCTGCAGTAGTGTTAGTTTGTGTATGAAAAGCCAAAGTTGTTTTAGTTCCTGTTTGTTTGGTAACCTAATGCTGTTTCATTATCTTTAATGAGTCAGCACCGATGGTAAAAAGCAGCACTCCGAACCATCAATCATATTGCTGCCTTGTTCCTGTCCCTTCTGCCTTCTCTCACACTTGCGGCTCTGGGGCAATCCAGATCACAGAGCTGACTGAGCTGAGACACATCGGGCAGCAGTTGCCTTCATTGTGCTTTGGTCCTCTCAGCCAAACTGAGGGAGAGGTTGGCTTGAAAGCTGAGCTGTTAACAGGGCCAGCAAAGTCATCTTTGTTCTTTACCAAAGCCAGCGTACCAGACCAGCAGATCTAACCACCAGTGTTAGAGCTTTTTGACTCCCTTATAGCACCCTTTTCCTTTTCTCTATCTGCAAAATTCAGTTTCTACTTCACAGCTTTGTCAGGAATTGGCTTTCAGTGTTAAAACACCCTATCAATAACAGTTAAAAGATTTCAGGTTTTGGTGCTGTTCTTAGTTGACCTGATGCCATGTTCAGATCATCAAAGGTCAGCACTGGGAAATCATCCCTTACATGCAACTAATCACCTACTGGGGAGCTCCAGCAAAAGTTACCTGCCCTTGGAAATCTTGCCCTAGTTCTTATGTATGAATCTTCAGTTTTAATCTTTCCTACCTCTGCAACTTCAAGAATTTCATCCTACTGAAGGAATGCTGGTTTCCTTATTTATAAAGAGAAGCAAACTACTGTTTATAAAAGCAGTCTTATATGCTGGATTTTGCTATGCTGATCTTAGCAAACTCCTTGCCATGTTTTATCAGCTCCCTGGATTTGATGGAACAGTTGTATTCACAGCGTTGCAGTGAATTTAAGGCAATTCTCTGTATGAAGAGACTACTTCTCATCTGTACACCCTCCATCACTTGCATTTAGGAAAATATTTACATTTTAAATAACTTCACATGAAGAGGATTTGATTTACTAATTCGTTAAGTTCCCTAACTACTAATTTTAATTTAAAATGTGTTATATTCCTATTTATGGCTTAAAATTCAAAAGTTTGCCCACCGATTGTCTTAAATCAGTACTCAGCAACTTTGTGCTTTAAACAGACTTCTAAAGTCAGTTTCTCTGGGTGGTTGGGGTAGACGTGCTGCCCGAACTGGCTTTTGTGAAACAACAACAGAACAGTTTTGCTAGAAACAGCCTGTATCTGTCGAGACTGATGCTGAGCAAATGCCAACAAGGCCTGCTGGATCCAAGTTGAATGGAATTAAATAGTATTTGTACTATAGTAGGCATTGTGTTCTGGGGTATCCTAGTCCCCGTTTCCTCAAATTGTGCTGGAAAAGTGATCTCTCCTTTAAGCATGCCAGTAATGAAACAAGTCATACATGTATTACTGTAACATCTGAAACTATCCTTAGAGAAACAAAGTAAATGCTCTTTTCCCATTCCTGTGCATGGAATTGTTTAGCTGGGGAGAGGAAAAAGATGTTGAAGACCATAATCACAGAGTACTATGAGATGTGATTGGCGTGCTGACTGGAAACGGGAGAAGAAAATGCTTCCCTCCAAGTTCTAGGAAACTAAACCAAACTACAGTTGCAGGTTAGGAATTTGAAGACATCTAGAGATGAGCATTATGACTTCCTTGTCATCTTTTCCAGAAGAAAGTTGTCCAAATGTCAACATTTTCCTTGTACTCTTCAGAGTACATAGTTTTAAGAAAGCAAGTCATGAAAGCTTGTGGAAGAGGAAAGTAGAAAGTGCATGATACTGACTTAGTCCTCAATGTTCAGACAACCTGTAGTTTGATTCAAGATTTGAGTAGATGGGACACACAAATTTAAAAGAACGTAGAAGCTCTGTGTGTGTATACTCACACTATGTGAGTATACACTATGTGTATACTCACACTATGTGTGTGTCACACTGTGACACACTGTGAGTATAGACACACTCACACACAGAGACTTTTTAAGGGCCAAAGGGCAGGATGGTGATAGCTCAGAAACTTTCATAGTTTCTTGCTGCTCGTCAAGCTACGTTTTCTGCCCCTATTTCCTGATCAGCTGATGCCATCCTAAGTTGTCTGTACCATCTTAGCAGCATTTTCTGTAGTAGTAGCAGCCACAGATAAGTATTGTTTGGTATCTGAACTGTTCATCAACCAGATGAGCTGTTCTTGTCTCTGTCTTTCCCAGGAGTTAAACATAGCTGCTTTTGTCATGCTAAACTGATTGTAATTTGTTCTGTGGTGCCTGTGCATGCATGGGTAAGTCTCTGTGTGTTACATAAGGGAAAGTTGTGCAAATCATTCTGGGCATGACAGACCGGTCCTTTTTTCCTGAAGAGCAGAGGGTATGCTGTGTGTGACTGTGCATTATGGAATACGCACATAGAAAATGGACGTTTTATGCCCCTTATACTGAATATGCTACAGTAAACACTTGGCCAAAAAGGCTAGATGTGGTGGGCTTTAGTGTAGCTGTGTAATAGTGCAAGATATCTCTGAGAAATGTCAAAAGTTGACTGGTATCTGTTGGCCCCAAAAACTTGGAAACAGTTGTCCTTGATGCTAACTTCAGGTCTTCCTGCGCACAGCTTTTTCTCAGCTCTGGCTTTAAATCACTTTTGCTGGGTATAAGGCATGCTTAAATCATTATGGTATTCATCACCTTCCATGAGAATACAGCTAACAGCTTGTCCATTCTGTAGTTGTTAGCACACACATAACTGCACTAATATAGTTGCATTAATGAAAAACTTCAAGTACTGCTGCCGTGTTTCACCCATGCTGCGGGCAGCTTGCATGATGTTTGCAACACTCCCCTCCTGAGTGGGAAACGATGCAAGAGGCAAATGTTTTTTAAAGCAATGAAGTTCAACCCCAGTTCTTTTCTAATGAGATTTGAGCTTCTGGGTTTTATTTTAGGAATCCATAGAGAGTCTGGAGAGTCATTTAGAAGACGTCAGGAATTTAATTTGCAGTCTCATATGCGCGACACACATTCTCATTAAAATCTGAAGAAAAATTGGTATGCGTTTCGCAGTGTGCAAACCAAGCAGAGTTTGCTCCCTGGTCTCTGTGGAAAAGCCCTGTGTTTAAAAGTTTTGCCAACATTATACACTTGTGTCTTCTGGTCTGCCAGCTTTATACAATGTTGAAATGTATAAAACTCCTGGACAGATTTTCAGCTTGCATGGATGAATGCAAAACCATTAGGTGAGGGTGGAACCAGGCCGATGTGTGCAAGTGCAGAAAACTGAGAACTCCTCACATAATGAGTCTGACTTAAAGAGCTGCTACCAATTTCATTCTTGTTCTAAAAATGGCTGGATTGCTAATTTAATAATACTTGGCTGCTTCTGTTCAGTTCGGTGGTTTTGCCATGGGGGAGAATCCCATTTATGGACATGTGGTCACCCTGCCCTAAAGAATTGCAAGTTCAGTGTCAGACCTTGTATTTATGTGTGTGTGGGTATATGTATATATATGTGTGTGTGTATGTGTATATACATACACCAGTTGTAGCAATATGAGCTCTGTGAATGTCAAAATACCATGGCAAATTTAGCACAAGCTCTTACTTCAGCAGTTGAAGTATCTTACACTTCCCTTTTATGTGACTCCAGTGTACAGAAAGCAGTGGGGTATGAAATCCTGAAGTTGTATTTAATCTGCACTGTTAGTGTTTCTTGAATTAGGTATGTGCTTTCCTAGTTATACTTGTCTTAATACTTTACCAGCAATGTTGTTTATGTCCTCTTCCTTTGTGTTGGTTGTAATTAATTGTATCTGCTGCATTTTATCATATTGCAGAATATTAGAACCATAAGGGTGCTTACTGAAATTGCAGAAGTAACAAAAAAAGAAAGGAACTTTCAGCCTAGCACAGATCATGCTGACCTTACTTCTGTGGCAAGTACTAGAAGGGACTGTGGAAATACTTGTAATGGAGTAACTAGGAAGAGCAGTGATGCTTTGAGTATGTTTTCCTTGTTGTCTGACTCCTGGAGGAGTCATTCATTCCCATGGAAAACGATGGAAGATGCTGCCATTCTCACTGAAGTCGATTTAACTGTAACCTGGCATAAGCACATAACAACTGCTGAGCAGCAGAGTTGGACCTTTTTGGTATCAGTGTTCCAAGAACCTTTGTGTTGTACTTGTGCAGCGTATCTACACTGTTCTGTTCTTCGCTGATGCTTCTGCGGTAGTTAGGCCTGGAAACACAGTAATGCGTTAAATAATTAGAAAAGAAAAAAAAGTGCAAACTTAAGTAGGAAGGATAAAATATCTGAACTGATCTCTAAAGCATTAATCATGCAGCTCAAAAGAGCCTGTTTATGGGGTTACCTGGATCGTTCTTTACAATGAAGTCTTAAACACCTGGCTTCTTTTGCTACTTTCTTTTCTTCTTTGTTTTCTCCTGACATGCCACCTTTCCTCCAGCTGGAGATGCTGGCTGCAGTGATGTGGATGTAGTCTGTCAGAGAAATATGAAGATTTAGGAATGTAGAAGAAAGAGCCAGAGACAGCTGCCCTCACTGTCCCATCTGCATTGTCAAAAAGTGCAGCAGGAGAAGCAGGAATAGGCTGGGATGTACTGCACTAGGCTACTTATTTATTAAATACTGGTGTAATAGAAAGGTTGTATTGCCAAAAAGAACGTACATTCTGTGCTTTAAAGTAGAAGGATGCACAGTAACAATGCTGCTGCTGTGATGGGTGTAATATGCTGCCCATAAGGAACCAGCAATGTAGACAAAGGGATTTTGATAGGAATTGACTCCCTCCTACATGGTCAGGCACAAGTTCTTCAATTTATTTTTTTAACTTGCATAAACAGAAAATGACATAGTGGATCCCATGTCAGCCAAAAGAGCCATCTGTGGTCTAACCCTGTCACAAACAGTATAGCAGTAATTCCAATGCCACTGACAGTGTGGAGTTTGCCAAAAAAGCAGATGCTTCTTCTGACATGCATCTTCAATGCAGTGCCGTTTCTATCCTATAATTGCTGTCTGTGGAGGGAGGGTGGGTAGGATAGCCAGATGAGCAGAATGGTGAAATTGTAATTTTTTTGGGGAAAAGCAGGAGTTTAGAAAATAGTAACAAAAATTAAAAAGGAAACACTTAAAAAAAATTTTTTGGAAAAAGCTGAAATAAAAAACTGCAGAATTATCGTATGTGTTTCATGAAACCTGTGACACTTTTTAAGTAAAACAGTGCTTGCAAGATCTTGTCAGAAATCTTAAGCCTAATACGGGATGGGAGAATGGTAAATAGTACTTCAGAAACCTTTCTGTGGTGTTTTTAACTTTTCAAAAGAAAACATTTCCTTCTCCAGTGTTTTAAAGAACTTGAGATTGACCAAACATACTTTATTTTTTATTTATTTTTTTTCCCCCCCTGGGGCTGCTAGTCTTTGTAATGCACCTGGTCAAGCACTACTCTGAATACGCTAAGTGTCTATGTGTCTGCACTGCTATTTTTAACATGATACTTACGCTCATCAGTAGCAGCTTCATGAGCTGTATAGACCTAGCTGGACTAACTGCCAAACTACAATGATGGGTAACATCCTTAATTGGCAAGAAAAGAGGATGGCCTCATGAACATTGCATATTTACAACTTTATGAAATTAAAACCTTAATTACCTATGCGCAGTTACCTATATGCAATTACCTATATGTGTGAATTCTAGCATATTGCAAGTAGAAGTACTTGAAAACGGTAAGCTTTTGATCACATTGAGTATTGTTTGTGGCCCCATTTGTTGGCGCTGGAGGCAAAAGTTCAGGACACTTCATGACAAAACAGGTGAGCAAAATAACAGTTGAGTTGAAGACTGGCATTCTTCTAATAGATGAGTCTGTCTTCTGTGCGGAAGTAACTGCCTTGTGTGATGCAGGAAAGTCTCACTGCCTAAGCTTAGTTTTGCAGGATTCACTTAGAGAAATGGTTACCTGCTGTCTCTTGTTTTCCTACAAGGGAGCCAAAAAATACCCAAATAAATCCAGGTTCTTACTTTACGTATATTTAAGTCCTGCCTTGTGGTGCAGCTTTTGGTTAGTTCTTCCCATTACACTCTTCAGTGCAGTAAGAAGATAATACATATTATTTATTTTGAGATTGCAGTACCCTTGTTTCAAGTTTCCATGAATGAGAAAAATATAATTTCCATTTTTCCTTTGTATTTTTTTTATTATGGGAAATGTCTGGGTTTATTTTTTCTTAAGAAAAAAAACAACAGAGAAACTTTTTTAGTTTGAGGTATTAGTGCACCTTCTGATCTTTAGATTTATTTTGGATAACTTTACTTACTAAGCAGTGTTTAAACCCAAAGCGTATCAGAAGCACCATGAATTTAATGCCTGGAGAGGAGGGGGAAGCGATAGGATCAGTGATGCCTTTCAATGTGCCTTTTGCTCTGCTTCCTCCCCTCCCAGGACAGTGCATGCTGAGAAGCTAATGAGTTTATTAGCTTAAGCTCCACTGCAGTTCACACCTCACTTTTTTGCTAGAGTGCTGTACAAAGGGAACTGCTGATCTAGGCAGTATTTCCTTATTTTGCTGATGAAAATGTCATGTGGGACAGTGTCAGAAGACTCAGTCAAGATTTTTAGGTATTTACTGCTTCTGCCTTACCCACTAAGCTGGTTGCACTGGCAGTGAGGAAAATCACATTTGTTTTGATGTGATTTGCTTTTGGCATTTTTGTTCTGTCTGCTTTTTTTTCTTTTCTTTTTTTTTTTTTCTTTTTTTTTTTTTTTTTCATTTTCTGGATTCTTGTAAGATGATTGTTCAATAATTTGTTCCAGAGTATTTCTGGGAATTGGAATTGGGCTGACTGCTGTGAAATTCCCTGGGTCTTCCGCTTCCTCTTAAAAAAGTTGCAGGACATTGGCTGACTGAGAAGTGAAACTATTTATGGTAATTCTGTATGTGCCAGCTGCAGTTTGGCTGGATGTCTTTTTTCATGTTCTGGGAATTTTACAGCTTTCATGAAGTAGAACAATTGCCTGAGTACTTGTTGTTTTCTTTGATTTCTCACCTGTTTTGGGGTAACACCTGAACAGTTTTTAAATGGTGGCAGTGAATAGGAGTTTTCTTGTTTAATGGATGTTTAAGCAAAATCCTGAAGGGACCACTATGACCTTCAGTTTAGGGATCTCAGAACTTCTTAATGCTGTGAGTGCTGTAATAGTCACCTGTCCAAGAGGCATATGCAAATGCTTCATTTCTACAAATTTCCTCTTAAACTTCGAAACTGCTGCCTTCTGTGCTCTAAGACATCGTTTGTGTGCTTATTGCTAGCATTTAATGAACTCCACTGGAAACATGGCCATAGGTGGCCTTCCTGCTGGCATATGACCCAGTGTTCCCCCTCTCCCACCACACAACCTGAGACATAAAAAGCTGATTGAGTCATTTTTGCTTAGAGTCTGTAGGCTGTCTGTGATTTGCCAGCTCTAATGTGGTCATTCCTGATCTTGCCTGCTGCATGACATGGGAGGTTCTAAGTCAACTGTTCTTTCAGTGGGAGCATTTCTCCTACCAGTGATATCTTGGATGTTTCCTGCTGTAGAGGACATTGTAAGATTTTGTACCCTGCTATTAATATGTACCAGCAGATGTGTAATGCAAGAGAGAAATGATTTGTATTCAGTGTCATGTGTTGGACTTGATATGTTTCAGAGACTTGCATAAACCTGTGAGGATGTGCATTAAGCTTCTCTGAAAATGGATGTGTTTTCTTGTAACTGTAATTTGAATCCTCAGGCTGGAGCAAAAAATTTAACATAGTGTAGGGATTCAGTACCTTTTTCTCTCTGGATCCTGATCAAAAGCCTTGGCAGGTTTCACCGAAGGAAATAGGTCCGCGTATTTACTAGAGTCAAGAAGGAAGTTGGCAGTGAATTCTTTTGTGTCTGTTGCTCAATGAAGCTAACCACAAATGCACATACATGCTTCTTTTTCTTTTTTCTTTTTGCTCCATTCTTAGTACCAAGCTCTTTTTCTTCAGGTACTTCACATCTTGAATTTCTTTTTACATTCTTTTAATGTAGACTAGATGTTGGGTTGCTGCAGCCTGTTTGAATTTCAGAACCTAAACCTCAAGTATTTTGCTTCAGCTGTCTATAATTGTGTCATGGCTAGGGCATGGGACTTCGTGTGGCTTTTTGTCAGAGGATTGTGCAGGGAATCCAGGTATAAAAGTGAAAGGAAAGAGGGATGCTGCAATTCATGATGAGCAAGTAGAAGGGAGAAAGGTTGATAGCACCTGCAAAGGAACAGGGCATAGCCCAGTTCAGCACTCCTGTCTCTCCTCTTTGTTGTTAGTTTCATGTATCCCTCATAGGGGATTAAGTCAAGGGAGTGGGTGAGCTCCTGGGAACTTTGAAGCTTTTTCATTATCACTGTGAGCTACCTGAAAGCAACCTCTCCTGCTGTCTCCAAGTCAGAGATTTTTGTATGTGATAATAATGAAAAGAACCCCATCTTGTCCTTGAATCAAAAAAACTGTTTGGTAGCATCAGCATTGATTTTGTCAGATACTTGCAGTGCAGCCAGGATTATGCTCCCACTTTTTCAAGTGTTTTTGTAAAAATGAAATACATAGATTTAGAGCTTTGTTTCACTGCTAGCAGAAGATTGCTGTTATATTAAGCTTTTAATATGTGTAATTTAAATAATATTGGTTCAATTTCCTGTAAAAATTATGAGAATGTGACATTTTGTCAACAAGCTGGAATGCTTTACTTCTGTACTTTTTGTTCTTAATTGTAGCTTTCCAGTGAGAACAAGTTTAGTCCTGCTGTGTCACTGTGAAGGGTGGCTTGTCTTCTCACCATCCTCAGGGAAAGGAAGCAAAATAGCTGCCAGTGAGGAGAGAATAATCAAAATCATCTAGGGGTGAAATTCTTAGGAGCCTCTGAGTTGTGGCTAAGGGTTTATGCTAGACTTTGTCTTATATCCCTGCTGATAGAGCCACTCTTCATGAAGATCTTTTAAAAAGGAAGCTGATAAAAGCACTTACTCACTTTTACATTTCTGTATTTCAGGGAAGGACTTCTTAAATGGCTCAGAAAATAAGGTGTATTGACTCCTTTCCTGGATTTTGGTGAAAAATGTTTCTTGTTCTTACTGACAGGATGGTTTAAAGTGATTAAAACATAATGGACTTGAAAAGAAAGACAGTATAATAAAAAAAAAAAAGTCAAAGTTTTCAGTCATGGCTAGAACATCCAGGCAAGAGAAATGAGCATAGCCCTCTATTTTGAAGAGGAGTTTTGCATGGTAGAACTTATGTATTAACAAATAAAGCTGAGGGGCTGCTTTTTTTTCTTTTTCTCCCAGTTCAGTGTAATTTGTTATTATTATTTTTTTTTTTTTTTTAGTACCTGATTTTCAACCTGGTTATTGCAGTCCATTGTTATCATAATGCCAGATGTAGTATTTTGGGCATAGTTCTCTCATGCCAAGATGTAGAAGGTTTAGAGAGATTTTTGGGAGATACCCAGTGCTGCATCTCCAGATGCTCCTGGGCTGTCTGTGATGTTTCATAACAGGGAGAGTCTCTGCTTGATGCCAGTTTCCACCCACTGGGTCCTGCCTCTTCCCAACACCTAGTTGTTTCTGGTCCACGTGGCTGGAACCAGAAAGGTGCAATAGGCTTGGACCCTGGGTGTGCAAATAGCTCTGTATGATTGCAAGACATGATATCCGTGGTCTCAGCCTGGTGCAGTAAACCAGCCCTTGCTGAATAAAATAAACCAGCCCTTGCAAGAGTGACTCTTGCAGCATCACCATGATAAGACCATGTTCTTTACCCATGCAAAGAGAAGTTAGGGTTGGTGGTTTAAAGGATCAAAAGGGGGCAAGTCTCGGGTTTTCTTGCCTAAGGAGATTTTCACCAGGAGTCTGGAGGACCTAGCTTCTGAGATGCTCTCTACACTTCATCCTGAAAATGTTCAGAAAGCAGCTGATTTGCTTTATCTTGCTGTGACAAGAGCTGATTGACTGAAGAACAGCGGTCGGAGAGGCTACCCTGAGGCAGGAGATGTGAATACAGCAGTGGCACATCTTTCTATTTCTACTGGTTGACTCATGTCCACTGAGAATTGGTCTTGGAGAGGCCTCCAGAAATTGTTTTGCTTGCCGTAACATTTCAGACATGATGATGGAAACCATGAAATAGAATAGTGCAGGACACTCAAAATGGCATCTCTGCTAGAGAGATGCAGGCTTTAGACTAAGTGTTTAATGTTTCCTTATCTGTAGGAAAGTGATAAAGCAACTGTGTTTATCAGCGAACACTCATTTCTGTTAGACATTTGGAGTTCTTTCTGTTCAGGACATGATTTTATTCCAAACAACCTCCTGTTTCTGAAGTTGTGCGCTGTGTATGGCAGTGTCTTGCTTCACTATATGTGGCATCTTCAATTTTCCTGAGCCCTTGCTTTCATTGTACATGTAAAGTTCTGTGTTAAGTAGATTAATAAATAAAAAACCACCCCCTAATTTAATAAAGGGCTTTGGTTTAGGTTTTTTTTTCAAATTAATGTAATGTAATACTTTCTAACACTGTTACACACATCTACAAAAATATGTGGTAATTTTTGTATCTCCCAGTTACTGATGGTGGTGTTTCAAAATGCTACTTAGTGAAATCAGACAGCTTAAGCAAAACCAGGCAGTGTAAGCAGGTACTTGAAGCTTAATCACCTGAACCAAAGCTAGGCAAACCAGTGTCAAGATTTTGAAACTGTGAGGTGATCCAAGCAGCAGTTCAGGATAAATCAGGTAGTTAATGTGTGCTGTAATTTGTGGTTTGAATTTTGAGTAGATGTGTGAGAACTCTGTTGTTAAGTCATGGTACTTATCCCATCAGGAATTTTAGATGAGTGAAAGAACTCGTAATTAAATGCTAGCGTGTTGTATAACTTCATAGACATGCTTTTAGTAACACAAAGTTAGAGACTTAAATGGAATGCTACCGTAATAATCATGCTTTGTTTTTGGGACAGTTGTTACCCGAGTTACCTTCTGCTTGTTGGAGTTTCCTTGGACTTTTGTAGTCTGAAGGCGTCAAGGATTAGTATCCCTCAGCTCCCAGGTCAAAGGAATTTCTCAGTGTTGTTCTGTTTTGTTTTGGTGGTTGGTTTTTCTTTTTTCCTTCATGTGGCTTTTTCCTGTTGACAGCAAAGAGATTCTTCTCCTTGGCAGGCAAAATCCTGCTCCGACTCCTTTCCAGTCCTTAAGTATAGAGTGGTTTACAAGGAAGACAGGAATGTCCCATGCGAAGCTAGGTATCTTCTCCGGTTGTTTTTCAGTACTTGTGCTAGATTCCCGTTTAGGTTTTATATTGAGAAGAAAACACAAGCCAAGACAGTGTTCGTTGATTTAAGGCATTCCACAGGGACTCTTCTGTCACTGAGCTTTTCCTTCTTCTAGTGAGTGCCTGTGGTTTTCCCACTGCTGTGGTTGGGCTGTGGAGGGGTGGAGGGAAGGTCCCTTGGAGACTAGGCCAAGGGTGTTGGGAGCTCCTCAGAGCTGGCTCCAGAATGGAATGGGGTGGTCATACAGTATATAGGATGATTATTCTGTCACTGGCCTTTTTTGCTTAGCTGTTGAAGATGGCAGGAAGGAAACTGCTGAGGAGAAAGAATAATTACTAATTACTTTTGGGAATGAAGACTAAGGAGGAAATGGCAAACCAGTGTGACAGTGGTATTTCTCGTGTACAGCAATGTTGTCACAAGAAATAATGGTCTGTTACTTAGATTTATTCCTCCTCTACTTGTGTTCAGTGTTTTAATATAAGAAACAATTACTAAAAAGGAAAATGATTGAATGTGGTTTTATGTACATTGCATTATTGCACCCTGTTGTGAAGTCCATATGATTTAAGAACAGATTTTTATGTGGATTTGCAGTGAAGACTGCAGTTTGCAAAGCAAAACTCTTCACAATTGATTTCAGATTTTATAGAAAGCTTTCAGTTCATGTTTGTGAAAGCTGTTTCTAAACAAACAACCCCAAACTTTGGCCAGGTCTCCACTGCAGAATGTCTTGCCAGCAAGCGCTGTATCAGCGAGGGGTGTGGAAAAAAGTCATACATCTTTGCTGACATTGACACAATGTCAAAACCCCAGGTGTGGATGCAGCTGTGGTGGCAGATGAGAACTTTTATCAGCTTAGTTTATGTCGTTTGGGGCTGTGATGCAACTACGCCAGCAGAAAAACTCTTCTCTTGGCATGGGCTGTCAGTGTAGGAGGCTGTGCCAGCCCAGCTCCAGCGGTGGGGCTCTGCACTGCTGATTAGCCTTTTTCAGCAGCTGGGAAAGAAAAGCCCCTTTAAAGAAAAGAGGGACCCCTCTAATTTAGTTTTTATAAGTAGCTGTTGATGAGGAACAGAGTGGAAAGAGTGATTCAGATTCTCAAACTAAGTTTTAATGTAAAAAATGTGTTTAAGTCTTATGGCTTTAAGATGTCACTGGCCCTTTAATGATAGTCTGTGTCTTTGGGTTGCAGGGTTTGAGAGCTGCAGTCCCCAGCATCCGTGTTTTGTAAAGCCATTAAGGCTGGTAAAGGTATGAGTTTCTGTGGAAGCAGCGAAAAACCTCCCATCTGTAAACTTAGGAAGACAACTGTAATCACATCTACATTCCCATCATATTTGGATGTGACCACTAGCATGAGAGCATTTTCATGTTTAAATGAAAGTTTAAATTTCTCAGAATGGAGTGTTTATGTTTTACAGGAAGGCGGAGTTAAGATTCCTGCTTTCTTGAGACACACTTTTTTTTTTTCCCCTCTCCTGTCTTTGGCCAGCTGGGGACAAGATTTTACAAAACCCCAGTTCTTCATAATGCGGAAAACCAAAGATTTTTAAGGGGAAAAACACTGTAAGAAGTAAAAACAAAAGCAAAGACACTGAAATACAGAATAGAGGCTCTTAGTCTCCAGTAGTAATTACTGTTTAAGATGAAAACTGGTACATGTACATTGACTTTTATGGCAGCTGTATGTGCACAAAGGGAAGTGTGTGTCTCAAAAGCTTGAGCAGAGCAGTTGTGTATTTGATCACTGCGTGCATTTTGAGAACTCCGTTGAAGGCTTCTTGAAGAGAATAGCAGCATCATGCCAGACTAAGTTTGTTCAGTTTGTCATGAAGATGTTTTGAAAGTAGTTGCTCTGTCATTCTGCATTGCTTGTAACCCTAAAAATAATTGCCTGGCGTTACTGGAAGCAGAACAGTCTGACAGCCAGACTTGCACTGCTATAGTTAAAATCCGTCAATGTTTCCATTACAAATTTGGAGGGAGGATTTAATCTTTTTCCCATTTTAAATCACGCCTGGAAAAAATTCTAGATCGGCGCTTCGATTCCAAGTATAAATCTTCTGGAAAAGCATTTGATGTTTCTAAAAATCTTAATTAAAAACCAACCAAAAAACCTGAACACCAAACCCCTCTAAATCTATGGCAATGAAATACCAGTATTCATTTTTGAAATGTTAAATGACCAGGAATATATTTCATTCTTTTTGGTAATTTTCAGTTCTATAAAATTAGGCAACAACAATGTTTCTACATATTAGTGTTGATTTTACAGTGAGTTTTCTTTTTCCAGGCTATTACTGCTGCATAATTAACTTTGCAATATGCCAAACTGGAAGATTTCAAAACCTTCTTAGGGAAACACAAAGAAGAAAGGCATAGTTATCGTGAAGTTTCTGATACAAGGCATGCCTTTGTACTTTTCTCCCACTGACAATTTCATTCCAATTTCCTGAGGTTATCTCTAAAATAGTTTCACTTTTCTTGTTTATTAAGGCTGTAGTGTCATGGGCGCTTTAAACCAAGCTAAACTGGAATCCCCTCCTCTCTGCCTACATATTCCTGTTCCCTGCCTTGTGTCAGCCAAAGCTTTTGCGTAGCACAAAACCGCATGTGGTGAACCAGATCAGGGAAGATAATTTTTTTGGTTCAGGCTGTGGCTATACAACTGTTTGTATTAGTCCAAAGAAGAGGGTGGCACCAGGGTGGGAATAAGTGAGTCTACAGTGACATCTCACTTTATATTCCACTATTTACACACAGACACACGCACCCCCCCCCCCCCCCCCCTCCCCCCCCCCCC